>JAFMOD010000756.1:201556-241080 GCA_019802435.1 Corydoras maculifer
CAGTTTTTTATTTGTAAAAAAATTGTTGATTCATGTATAACTTTCATTCCACTTCACAATTGTATACCACTTTGTGTTGGTCTTTCACATTAAATTCCAGTGAAATATATTTATGTTTGTGGTTGTAATGTGACAAAATATGGAAAAGTTCAAGGGGTATGAATACTTTTGCAACCCACTGTATATGGGGCAATTTGGAGAATTCAATTGACTTGATCCAAGTTTTTGGACTGTGGGAGGAAACCGGAAAACCCAGAGGAAACTCACGCGGACATGGTGAGAACTCCACCCAGATGGGGAATCGAACTGAGAATCTCTAACGCTGAGTGGAGAACATGCTAACCACTAAGCCACCGTGCCGCTCTACTTGAGGTACATTCAATATACAAAACAATACGTTGTGTCCATGTCAACATGCACTCACCAGATTGACGAGACGTCTTAGACCGTCCTGGCTGTCGAAAAGCTCGAGTACGGCTCTGAACGAGAAGCAAATTGAAAAAAACATGGTGGCATGACAGCAGCCTGAGGCGTGAGAACACTCCAACAACCAGAGCGTGTAGCTCACAACCTCTGCCAGGAGAGAGTGAGGGAGCATACAAACCTGAAAGACAAATTAAATCCATATATAATAAAGATAAAGTGTTGAGCGAGAGTTCAACTGTTTATATTCAAACAAAATGTTATGCTGGTAAGAGTGGATCAGACACAACAGTGCTGCTGGACAGAGAACAGTCCACCTGCTCTGTGGTGTTCTGCTCTGTGAGGTCTCCCCATCAGAGAACAAAGTAAAGGGAATTAACGTAGAGAAGCGGTCCTCATAGAACATACCCTGTGCTTAAATCATTGTCCAGCTAATAATACAGCACCATGTGATCAGGACAAAAGGCAAAAAAAGCACAAAGGACTGACAAGACGACACAAACACAATGTGAAACATGAGTGCATTATATACATGTACACACAGCTTACCCTCTCCATAGCATCCTGGTTGTAAGCTAAATAATACAGACACAGGGAGACTCCGGTGGCAGCCATAGAGGGTCGCGGGATTTCCAAAAGCTTTTGAACTCCGCCATGAGCCACAAATTCTGCCGCAAACTTTTTATGCAGCAGAAGAGATGCCAGGTACTAAATCAGGACAAGATGAACAATGAAAACATTTAGTTCACCGATACACAGGTACACTCGTCACATCACAGGACATTGAAGATCACATACGGTCCATTGAAAGCTCTAGTAGAGAGATGGAACCTCCTTTTATAAAAGATGAATGAGACTTATTCAGAACTCAAAAGTAGAAATGTTTTTGGGTTGTTAAATTAAAACTGAGGACGGCATGGTGGCTTAGTGGTTCAAATCCCCATCTGGGTGAAGTTTCCATGTTCTCCCCATGTCTGCGTGAGTTTCCTCCGGGTTCTCCGGTTTCCTCCCACAGTCCAAAAACATGGATCAAGTCAATTGAGTTTTTCAAATTGCCCCATATTGAGTTTGTCTGTGTGAGTGAGGGTGTGCCCAGCGATAGATTGGCGCCCTGTCCTGGGTCTATCTGCCCAGCGCCCGAAACGTTCTCCCTTGGATGGGCATGGGGAACCCCACCGCGACCCCGGTAGAGGATAAAGCAGAAGATAATGAATAAAACTGATATTACTGATATTATGATACACTGTTCAGCAGAAACAAGCAGGTTACCTTTAGGGCCTCAAATGTTAACTGAACATCGTTGGTCTGTTTAAGGTCAGTGTAGTACATGAGAAGCTCCCGAGCACCAAGCTGCATGAACACAGCCAGCAACTGCGAACACACACACAGACTTCACTGTCAGTGGTTTGGTAGAAGTAAAAAAACACAACTATAGTGTATGTATGTGTGTGTGTGTATATATATATATATATATCACACACACATATACATACACACACATATACACACACATACATACATACATGCATACACACACACGTATTATAAAAAAAAAAAAACAATAAAATATGCTATTGCATGTAATAAATATTTATAATACATCAGTCAAATATACTAAATGGTTAGTTCTGGTCCTTAAATCTGATTGTCCAGCCATGACATCACTGACAATAACACATACCTGTGAGCACTTCACATTCGTATCAATGCGTGATATACAATACATTATTTTAAAATCATGTACCATAAATAGAAAGCGAGCCGATTCCTGATGAAAACCAAACCTGTTGCAGCTGTAGTTTATAAATTGTGTTTTGTATTTTTTTGGCCACAAGATGGCTTTTTCTATTGTTTGAGAAAGGAGTATCCTTTGCAGGTTTTTTTTTAAAAAAAAACCAACTAATTCAATTACATTGTGGAGGACCAAAATATAAAAAAAAGAACTTTAATAAATGCATTTATCAAATCACTTATTATGTGTAAGCAGTTTATAAAAACAATAAGGCACTTGAGGTTGTGTATTATTGTGAAGAAATCATGGGTCTTATTTATGTTTGATTATTAATAGGTAACTTCTGAAAATTGGAGTTGGTTCCATTTTAACAGCAAACTTTAAAAAAAAAGAATAAGTTAAAGTAAACTCCTGATCGGGCGGCACGGTGGCTTAGTGGTTAGCACATTTGCCTCTCAGTGCTAGGGATTCCCGGTTCGAATCCCCATCTGGGTGGAGTTTCCATGTTCTCCCCGTGTCTGCGTGGGTTTCTCCGGTTCTCCGGTTTCCTCCCACAGTCCAAAAACATGGATCAAGTTAATTGAATTCTCGAAATTGACCCATATAGAGTGTGTTTGTGTGAGTGAGTGTGTGCCCAGCGATGGATTGGCGCTCTGTCCTGGGTCTGTCTGCCCAGCGCCCGAGACGTTCTCCCCTGGATGGGCATGGGGAACCCCACCACGACCCTACTAGAGGATAAGCGGGAGATAATGAATGAATGAATGAAACTCCTGATCAGAGGAACCTCACCTCTTGGTACTCCCCTAGTGGCGTGAGGTACTGCAGGATGAGGCGCTGCTCAGTTCCAGGCGTGAGGGGGAACAGGTGGTAGTTGTTCCCGATCACCCATGGACTCATCTCTGACCAGCTGCTGTTGGACAACTCATTGAAGCTGCGCTCAGGTTCAGGCAAAGAAAAATTCAGCTTTTGCTTGGCCTTCCTGTTGCGAGCGCGTTCCAACGTCTTCTTCCAGTCTTTAGCACCCTCTCCTGGACTTCCCTTTCCTGGCTGAAGCGGCCCGGCGGGTTTCATTTGGCCTTTAACACTGGAGCTCGTACGGCTGCTGGATTTCAGGGGGGAACCAGCCGGCGGGAAAATTCCTACTTCTGATTCGTGAGTGAAATTGTTCTCAGAGTGAATGTGCGAGGGACCAGAAGAAAACTCCCCGTCTACAGCTTCCTCATCCAGAGGGAGGAGCAGTTCCATGCTTTTGCGCGAACAAGGCCGTTTAAAGTCCAGCTTATTCTCTGCCTCTCTCTCTTGGAGCTCTCGCAGTCTCTGTAGCATTAATGGAACCTGGAGTGGAAACTCAGTCATTAATATCTACTAGGTTAAAATAACACAAAGCGTTTACTTATTATTATTATTATTATTGTAAAGTTTCTAACACGGCGGCACGGTGGCTTAGTGTGTTTAGCACGTCTGCCTTTCAGCTCTAGGGATTCCCGGTTCAAATTCCCTTCTGGGTGGAGTTTCCATGTTCTCCCCGTGTCTGCGTGGGTTTCCTCCAGGTTCTCCGGTTTCCTCCCACAGTCCAAAAACATGGATCAAGTCAATTGAATTCTAAAAATTGCCCCATATAGAGTGTGTCTGTGTGAGTGAGTGTGTGTGTGCCCAGCGATGGATTGGCACCCTGTCCTGGGTCTATCTGCCCAGCGCTTGAGACGTTCTCCCCTGGATGGGCATGGGGAACCCCACCGCGACCCTAATAGAGGATAAAGCGGGAGATAATGAATGAATGAATGAGTTTCTAACAACTTTTATGTAACATCAGGCAAGTTTTTCACAAAAATGTGATTTCATGCAAGGACTCAATGATATGACTTATTTTAATACTGCAAACTTAGAACATTAAGACTGTACATTAAGTGAAATTGTCTAAGTTACTTGCTTAACTGAATAGTTGTTTAAAATATTCATATACATATACATACACAAATAGTGATATAGTGCTTTAATAAAGTTAACCCCAAAATAATTAACTTTGGACCACCAGTGGAAAAGAAAAAAAAATCTATCAGGTTGCTGCCATCTAGTGGGCAGCAAAAATAGTATTATTGCTAAATGGTAATTAATTTTATTTGTATGTAATTCACTAAATTCATTATATTAAAGTCTGATTCCTCACCAGCACAGAGTTCTCTTCACGGTAGTTGGCAGCTATGTCTTGGTTCTCCATGGCTCCTGCAAGAAGACCTGTAGCATAGATCCTCAGTGGCTCCTCAGCCTCCCGGGCCCATTTAAACAAACGTTCCACAATGCCCTCCTAAAAAAACACACAGACACGTTCCAATTCTGTATGATACTGACTCCGGCCTACAGGACAATCTCAGATTCTGCTCTCTCCTACATACACTCTATTCTCCATTTATACATACCAACCTTTTCAGTGTTCTCTAGTGACGACTGCCTGCCTGCCTGGCTCCTCATTAAATTACTTGCATGCTGTTTCGGATAAAAGTCTTCACAAAATGTCTCAATGTAAATAAACATCACAATGAACTAAAAATCTGTTGTAACTATGTAAAGACAGTGTGTGACAGGGCTGTTTTTATCTATTAGCTCTCTGTAGCCTCTAAGCTGCTTATAGGTGTTGCATATAAATGCTTCTGACTATTTTTTGACTACCACGCACCTTTTCTTGAAAGACGACAGCAGTCTCCAGTCCTGGCATGATGTTCAGCAGCAGTCTGCAGGCGGCGGTGTTCAGAGAAACCTCTCGACTCGTCATGATGTACGAGTTCACCAACTGTGAGACAACAGCATTGTATTGAACATCAACACAACATCTCAGGACGTTCAGAGAAAAGATGGCTCTGGCTGTGATCTGCGATCCTTACCGCATTCATGAAGTCATCATTTTTAAAGAGGATTTTTAGCAGGTGTCCCAGCATGCACTCTGGGTCTGCACGTCCTGAAACACACCAACAAACCAAAAGCCCAATAAAGATCTCAGATTCTTCCATCTATAAAAACAGGATTTTATTAATAATGATAATATCAAGTGAAGTACAGCCCATGTTTACTCATGAGGAATCACCAAGCACTGTTTAAAAGAAATAACTTTATTAACCACAAATACATTTATTTACTTTAGTAGACACAAAAAATGCATTATAATGCTAAATAATATTCTACTTATTTATTATTTTTTTCAGATTTAAAAACTACATAATTAAACCTTCAATCCCTTCAGACATTAATTCACTCAAAATCCATCAGTGAGGGTTCAATTCTTTCAGATTTTATACTACATTGTCAGTAATATATATATATATATATATATATATATATATATATATATATATATATATATATATATATATTCATTCATTCATTATCGCCTGCTTTATCCTCTATTAGGGTCACGGTGGGGTTCCCCATGCCCATCCAGGGGAGAACGTTTCGGGCGCTGGGCAGATACACCCAGGACAGGGCGCCAATCTATTGCTGGGCACACACTCACTCACACACACACACTCTATATGGGGCAATTTGGAGAATTCAATTGACTTGATCCATGTTTTTGGACTGTGGGAGGAAACCGGAGAACCCGGAGGAAACCCACGCGGACACGGGGAGAACATGGAAACTCCATCCAGATGGGGATTCGAACCAGGAACCCCTAGCACTGAGACATTTATACTACATGAATTAACAGACAGCTCAGTACAGTACCAGGATGCCGATCATCAAACGGGTCAGGATCAGCCTTATGAAACTCCTCAGTTTCTCTTTCCACGAGTTCTGAAATCCTGGAAAAAGGGAAATTGGTTATTAGTTGCACATCGCAAAATGTTCCACAGGAATGTACGAACAGCACGAGTTCTGTATTCTTACTTGGTTAAGGTGTTAACCAGTTCTTGAGTGGCACCTTGTTGTTCCTGCTCCCAATGTTCCAGCAGAGCAGTAAGCTCTGCCTTTGAGTCCACAGCAGACGCCATGACCCGTCCTAACAGCAAGAAAGGAATAATATAATATATAAGCACATACTAGCTGCAGTTAAGCAGAAAATAAATAAATAAAAATAAAATAAAATGCTTCCATTATTTATGAAAAAACAGTTTGCCCTAAGAAATTTTGTAAAACACCACAAAATCTGATTCGGCACAATTTCTACAATAAATGTCCTTAACACGCCTCCTATATTTATCCCCCAGTTTGAAAGGTTATTAACCTTAATACAGACTCTGAATATTTTTTACCTTAACTATATATAATTAATCCATATACAATTCATATATACACATAAATAATGTAGGTACTTTGTAATCTAGTTTAAAGAACAACGCTAATTACTCTCATTTGCTAGTTCTTGTTACTGAACAGTATTGATTAACTGGATATTTATCAGATGATAATGGACTTTCCCCATCAAGAGCAGTAAAGAGATTCCCAGTCAAACAAAGTACTATAGCTGAAGTGCCCTTGGGCAAGGTACCTAACCCCAATTGCTCCCCAGGAGCCATGTACAGGACTACCAACTGCTCTGGGCACATGTGCTCACTTCACTCAATGTGTGTATATGTCTGTGTTCTGCACGGATGGGTTAAATGTGGAGGACAATTGTCCTCTGTGTGTAAATACAGAAAGCAAAATAGATCACTTCACTTTTTTAAATTTTTTTTTAATTGCAACAAATTCCTGAACATTTAAAGAAGCAGTTTTATAAATTCCTAGTTTAAATATAAATATATTACATATAGATTTTGAAATACCAACTTGTGGACTATTGAGAGGACTATAATTTGAAATGTTACAAATATCAAATGTGCTGACCCATTTAAACCTAAATCAATCATTATATATATATATATATACACAATATATATACACACACACAAAGACATACACACACACACAGGTGGATGTGGAAAATCAATCGATTAGGTGTGTGTATGTATATATATGTGTATATATATATAGGGCGGCACGGTGGCTTAGTGGTTAGCACATTCGCCTCTCAGCGCTAGGGATTCCCAGTTCGAATCCCCATCTGGGTGGAGTTTCCATGTTCTCCCCGTGTCTGCGTGGGTTTCCTCCGGGTTCTCTGGTTTCCTCCCACAGTCCAAAAACATGGATCAAGTTAATTGAATTCTTAAAATTGCACCATTTAGAGTGTGTCTGTGTGAGTGAGTGTTTGCCCAGCGATAGATTGGCACCCTGTCCTGGGTCTATCTGCCCAGCGCCCGAGACGTTCTCCCCTGGATGGGCATGGGGAACCCCACCGCAACCCTATTAGAGGATAAGCGGAAGATAATGAATGAATGAATGAATATATATATATATATATATATATATATATATATATATATAAACATATACACACACACGGATGTGGTATCACATCATTCAATTAGGTGTGTGTGTGTATATATATATATATAAACAGTGCACAGAAACACACACACAATATATTATATAAATACAGGTGGTCAGGTGTATAGCGCCCTGTGAGTATAGAGTGTGTTATGAATGCAGCTTGTTGTAATTATGATTATTATGATTATTTAGATGGTTTGAGGAGCAGACTGTCATGTTCCTGTCTGTCAGAGCAGCATTAGCTCCATGCTAATCTGGAGCAGCGTCAGTGTGCTACCTGTTTGTTTGGAGGCCGCTCCTGCTCCCGCGGCTCGCGTCCTCTGCAGCCGGTCACCGGAACGCACCCGCGGGGTACAGAGTGAGAGAAACGCCCCGACGAAGCAGCGGCTCCAGGCTGAGACGATTTAATCTACCGCACGCATGAACTTTATCATGGCGACCACGTTCGTTGCGTCACAATCCAGCGACCTACGGCCAGCTTTAATGACGTTGTTGATGTTTTTAAACCTGATTGGTTTGAACGTCCGCAGTGTTCTTTCCTATAACGGTAAACCGCGCGGTGCAACTCGTGGGGCATGGAGGCGGGTTGTGTAATACGTAACTGTGTTCCGTACGCGTTGCAAGGATAAACTTTCTTTCAAAAAGTCAGAGTTCATGCAAAATAAATTCACATAAATGGAAGAAAACGCTTTAAAGTGACCTTGTTTTGTTTGTTTTGTTATATATATATATATATATATATATATATATATATATATATATATATATATATTTTCATTTATTCATTATCTCCCGCTTTATCTTCTACTGGGGGGGGGGGGGTGCTGGGCAGATACACCCAGGAGAGGGCGCCAATCCATCGCTGGGCACACACTCACTCACACAGACACACTCTATATGGGGCAATTTGAAGAATTCAATTGAGTTGATCCATGTTTTTGGACTGTGGGAGGAAACCGGAGAACCCGGAGGAAACCCACACGGACACGAGGAGAACATGGAAACTCCACCCAGATGGGGATTCGAACCGGGAATCCCTAGTGCTGAGAGAAGAACATGACAACCACTAAGCCACCTTGCCGCCTTACAGAATAATTTGTCCTCCAAATTTAACCCATCAGTGTAACACACACACACACACACTTTATTCATAGCATTTTGTAGGACCGTGGACCTTCAGGTGGCAAGGCTGGTTCTTTAACCACAGGCATACAACAGCCCTCTACCTGCTTTGCCTTATTTTGACATCTCTATTTAAAAGTCGTCTATTTTTGAAAATGTCACAGCATTACGTGTTCACTTATTTATTTATGTGTTTGGAATAAAAGATTTTCCTATAATTAAGGATTTGATTTTTGATCTGACCCTGGTTTTCTTTACTACTGTAATAAAGCACACACCATGTACAATGTTGTATCACAATACATTTAATCTGAAATTTAAAAACATTTAAAGTCATGTCTACACTGATTTCTTAAAACACTTAATCAAACACATGAAGTAAGAAAACAAAAGAATGTTCTGAAACAGAAGCAACGTTGGGCATCACAAACTCAAAGAAACACAAATATGAATCATTTCAGTCTTTATGTAAAGAAATTTATAAAATATTCATAAAAAAACTGCAAAAATAAATATGTTAATAAATTAATTTGGTATATTGTTCAACAAAAAACACAGTAATAAAATGCATGCAAAAGAACTAAGAACAAAGCTACAAATTAAACTGACCCTCCAGATCTCCTGTAAACAGTTCCCCTAAAAACCTTCAATCTCTCATTAATCTGGGAAAAACTGAGCCTATCCTGGTAATCGTGGGTGTATGTTGGTACTACACTCCATCACAGGGAACCATACAGTCATGGCATGTTTACTTGTTTTAAACTCTCATTCTCATTTTAAAATCCCTGCTGCTAATTCATTGTGAGTTTTTACACAGTGCTGAAAGCTTCCCAGATAACTGAAGTGTGATCACTGATGATGTTTTTTTATAGTTCTTAAACCTATTATTAGACATTTTGGCGGAAGCCCCATTTGTGTGTCCTTACAGCAAGAACTGAGAACTATGATGGTCCTTGAACTCTGTACTTTCTTGTGTTATTGAAGGCGACCTCAAAGCCATTTTCTTTCTACTAACCATGATAAACAGCTCACTCGGAAACAAAAAACAAGTCAAGGAGCATTATCGGGGAAAAAAAGAATAAAAGCCCACTATAACCAAAGCACATCTGACCCCACTTTACCTCAGGGTTTTCTGGTAGTGAGAACAAGAAGAGGAAAATTACACAGCACATTACTTTCTGAGAACCTTCAATCAATCACGTTATGGTTATCAAACGGTCCAAAAGTGTTCAGAGTTCTTTAGGTTAGTTCTTTAGCAAGGCTGCTTTAACATTAACATTGAGAATGAAATCAGATGGGTCAGAGACGCAGCTGTGTTAGTTCTGGTTTGTTTGATCAGGAACCTCTCCTGACACATAGTTATAGAAGCACAGAACTAGAGAACCAAACAACACACGAGTAGCTTCAGTAAACTGAAGTACAAATACACTAAATAATAAAATGCAATGTATTTAGACTTAAGAATAAATTCAGCCTGATCATTACATTCAGT
The DNA here is from genome assembly GCA_019802435.1 of Corydoras maculifer. Lineage (NCBI taxonomy): Eukaryota > Metazoa > Chordata > Actinopteri > Siluriformes > Callichthyidae > Corydoras > Corydoras maculifer. The sequence continues at coordinate 211,687 of JAFMOD010000756.1, forward strand.
GAGACAGTAGCACTTGGTGTTTGAGCTCAGAGCCTCAGAGCAGTCGGTCACTTTGAGCTTAGATCAGCACTTATTTAAAGAAGAATCTTTTAAAGGGGTCTGATTCTTTAAAGTGGTTCACTGACTGCAGCAGTGTGAATGTGTGTCCAGTTATAGTAACAATTCATTAAAGGCAGAAAATAAAGTTACATTGGTATTTTTTAGGGCTGCTGTGGTCCAATCCGGTCCGGTCCAGCTCTTCACAGCCTCTTCTTCAAAGCTTTGGTTTGAGGGACAACCCTTCACAAAGTCTCACGCTTACATCTGAATAAAACAGAGCTGCAACCAGCTAAAGCATTACATTAGTTAACAGCTGGGTCACTAATGAATCAACTATTCATTCATTCATTATCTTTCACTTTATCCTATATTATGCCTATCCAGGGGAGAACGTTTCGGGCGGTGGGCAGATACACCCAGGACAGGGTTCCAATCAATCGCTAGGCACACACTCTCTCACACAGACACACTCTATATTGGGCAATTTGGAGAACTCAATTGACTTGATCCATGTTTTTGGACTGTGGGAGGAAACCAGAGAACCCGGAGGAAACCCACGTGGACACGGGGAGAACATGGAAACTCCACCCTAGGGAAAATCCCTAGTGCTGAGAAGTGAACGTGCTAACCACTAAGCCACCGTGCCGCCCTATGAATCAATTAGAATGAATCAATTCAAAGGAAAAGAGTCATTTTGTTTAGCTAGCTGTTAGTAGGTCATCCTTCATGTTGTAAAACACTGATTCACCTTTTTAAATCACTTTTTCTTTTTAATGGTTAGCACATCCACAATCTCAGTGCTGAGGATCCAGGTTCCGCTCTGGATGGAGTTTCTATGTTCTCCCCTCGTCTCTGCGGGTTTAATTACACATTCCAAAAAGATGGATTTAAGGTGAATTGGCTACTCTAAATTGCCCCTATATAGTGTATGTGTGTATGTCTGACTGTAAGTGAGTGTGTGCCCAACAATGGATGGGTGTCCGGTCCTGTGTGTAGCTGCCCAGCACCTGAAACGTTCTCCCCTGGATGGGCTTGGGGGGTGGTCATGTGGGGGGTGGTCATGTGTCGTTCATCATGTGTCAGATTAGCTGATGGTTTATTCTATCCTTGGTCCAATCCTTAGGTTTGCATTTCATTTTTTTCTTAAAATCAATGGCCAGCATGACGAATTTGGTTCTAATTGTAAAGTTAGGTTTTAATTGGTCCAACGTGTTGATTTTGTTCCTCTAGGGACTGTAGCTTCATTGTTTTCATTGGTCCACTGGAATGATGTCATCATCAGTATTGAAGAGGGGACTCTTGACTCCACAACCTGCTGGATTGTTGTTTGCAGCAAGACATAATTTGTCATCATGTGGATTAAAGGATGCATAGAAAGGCTGGAAAGTACATTCTACTGGATCTGACGTTCCCCTGGGCATCACAGAGGATGCGTAAGTACCCAAAGGCTGCCCAAACCGGGACAGGAACCTCAATTGCTGCACCTCTGATGGTCCATGTCTCAGAGCTGATTCTGTGACTGAGGTGAAGGAAGAGGTGGTGGCAGCAGCATCGATGTATGAGGGGGAGGAGGTCTTGGTTCTAAGGCTGTGGGCATCAGGTAACATGTGATGGGGTTCTGCTGAATGGACTTGACGCTGGAAGTAGGGTGACCACATGGAGTTTAGGGAACTCAGATGAGGAGAGCATGCAGTTAAACTGATACTGGGCTTCATGCTACAGCTTGTTAGTAGATGGTTCTGTTCAGGGGGTGGGGCAGAGGCCCTGCTCTCTTCTGCAGGGTGTTTAGGGGAGGAGTCACTAAATACAGGTGAGTTGGATCTGCGTTTGGTTCCACGGAGGTCCAACGGAAGGTCATCTTCTGGGAAGGAAATGTTACCCTGAGGGAGAAGCGAGATATCGCTCTTCTTTGAGCTCACCATCGAACTGGTCATTTTTGGTGTCGCTTTGGTGAAATGCTGAACTTTATTTAGAAATTCGGATTCATCTGAGGACAGCGGCTGAGTGGAGGTCACTGGCACACTGTCAGACGCCATTCCACCATTAACCTTCTGGCAGATATCCAGAGATGCAGACTGCTCTGTAAACAAGATGCACACCATATTACTGAAAGTCTTGTTGTCTTGTTGCTCTATTCATTCATTCATTCATTATCTTCCGCTTTATCCTACATTAGGGTCGCAGGGGGTTCCCCATGCCCATCCAGGGGAAAATGTTTCAGGCGCTGGGCAGATACACCTAGGACAGGACGCCAATCCATCACTGGGCACACACTCACTCACTCACACATACACACTCTATATGGGGCAATTTGGAGAACTCAATTGACTTGATCCATGTTTTTTGACTGTGGGAGGAAACTGCAGAACCCAGAGGAAACCCACGCAGACACGGGGAAAACATGGAAACTCGAACCGGGAATCCCTAGTGCTGAGAGGAGAACATGCTAACCATCTTGTTCCGCCTCTTGTTGCTCTAATTAATTCTAATTTAATACCAAAAGTCCATTTAATCCTAAAGCAGCCCAGCTCACTCGGACAGTAGAGCATGAGATTCCTAATCCCAGGGTTGTTGGGTATCATAGGGGTGTGGTAGCTCAGTTGTTAGGATGTCGGATGATGCTGGCAATCCAAGTGTTGTGAGATCATATCTCAGATCCACTGAAGTTACCAATGTGGGTCCTTCAGCAAGACCCTTAACCCTCACTGTGCCATGAATGCTCTATGTAACCCTTTGTTCTCTCCCCAACCATCAATATGGAATACTTGTAAGTCACTTTGGATAAAAGTGTGGGCTTAATGACCTCATGTCATGTAAATGGAGCAATTATAGAGTTGAGGTTAAGGAACCAGCCTTGTGAATCCCACCAGGTATTATGATGTGTTTCCCTGCATGAGTGGGTTAATTGTGGAGAACTAATACTTCTGTGTGTAAGTACTGTAGGAAAAATAGATTTCTTTATCACCCTCATTAAAGAAGGGTAAAAATATGCTACCACAAGGGGGCAGCAATGGGTTATTTCTGATTACAGTTATCCAGTTGAGCAGGTCATGATGTGGCACATGAGACATGTCTGAAGTATATAGCAATTTTCTTTAGTATATTAACTTAATAGGTGGCACGGTGGCTTAGTGGTTAGCATGTTCTCCTCTCAGTGCTAGGGATTCCCGGTTCGAATCCCAATCTGGGTGGAGTTTCCATGTTCTCCCTGCGTCCGCGTGGGTTTCCTCCGGGTTCTCCGGTTTCCTCCCACAGTCCAAAAACATGGATCAAGGTCAACTGCCCCATATAGAGTGTGTCTCTGTGGGTGAGTGTGTACCCAGCGATAGATTGGCGCCCTGTCCTGGGTGTATCTGCCCGAAACGTTCTCCCCTGGATGGACATGAGACACCCCCCCCCCCCCCCGCGCGCGACCCTAATAGAGCATAAAGCGGAAGATAATGGATGAGTCTAATCCAGATCTGCTGTTCTACTGTTTAACAAAGTCAAATACTTTACCTTTTTTTGTGATTTTTTCATTTTGTCGGGTTTTCCTCACGGCACGAATTGCAAAGATTCTTCCGTCTGATGTCCGAATGTAGGTCCCTGAAACGAGCAAAGAAGAAAAAAAGCAAAGCCAATTATGATTCATGATGGATGGAACAGGGCGGCACTGTGGCTTAGTGGTTAGCATGTTCTCCTCTCAGCGCTAGGGATTCCCGGTTTGAATCCCCATCTGGGTGGAGTTTCCATGTTTACCCCGTGTCCGTGTGGGTTTCCTCCGGGTTCTCCGGTTTCCTCCCACAGTTCTCCAAATTCCGATGTTTCCCATATAGAGTGTGCGTGTCTGTGTGAGTGAGTGAGTGTGTGCCCAGCGATAGGTTGGCACCTTGTCCTGGGTGTATCTGCCCAGCGCCCGAAACGTTCTCCCCGGGATGGACATGGGGAACCCCCCCGCGACCCTAATAGAGGATAAAGTGGAAGATAATGGATGGATGGAACGGGATCCTCACCTTTAGTTCCTCTGATGATGTGGATGCTCTCGCCGACACTGATCTTGGTTTGAACATCTAAGGAACTATTTGTACCAGGAATCACGATGTCTGTGAAACACAGAGGGGAATGTTATGATTCTGTTCGAACCCCAGCATAGTTGGTTCTATGGCGCTGGTTCTGATACGTTCACCTGTGGTGGTGACTATCTTCTGTACAGACACCCCCGCTTTCTGCAAATAGGTCACAGGAAAGCTGTTCAAGGACTTGACGCCTGAGCTGACAGAAGGGATGGTGGAACCTTCGCTCTGCTGCACCGGGGTTTCTTCTGAGGGTGGAACTGTTGCTGGTTTATGCTCAGGTTGTGGGGAAGGCCTCCTGCAATCGGGAAGTATTCATCACTGCAGTATTCAACTAAGTGTGGGAATTCAGCATCAACACAAATCATGTCACGCACCAGTTCTTCTGGCTGAAGGCGGGAATGTTGCTCAGGTTCTGGTCTCTGGCGGGGTAATAGTGTGCATACGATGGGCGTATGTATGGCACCGATGCTCTCTTCTCATCCTCGTAACTCCTCATAGCTGCTTCCTTCTCCTCATCGGTGAGCTTGAGGTCCTGCCGTTCCATCAGTAATGACTCATGATGGAAAGGTTGCTAAAAAAAAAAAAGATATGAATACAAACAGCTCAGCCAATCAGATCTAAGGCTTGCAAATATCAGTATTATAAGGAACTATAAACAGAACAGGGCGGCACAGTGGCTTAGTGGTTAGCACGTTCGCCTCTCAGCACTAGGGATTCCCGGTTTAAATCCCTATTTGGGTGGAGTTTCCATGTTCTCCCCGTGTCTGCGTGGGTTTCCTTCAAGTTCTCAGGTTTCCTCCCACAGTCCAAAAACATGGATCAAGTCAATTGAATTCTCAAAAAATTGCCCCATATAGAGTGTGTCTGTGTGAGTGAGTGTGTGCCCAGCGATGGATTGGCACCCTGTCCTGGGTCTATCTGCCCAGCGCCCGAAACGTTCTCCCCTGGATGGGCATGGGGAACCCCACCGCGACCCTAATAGAGGATAAAGCGGAAGATAATGAATGAATGAAAAAAAAGAATAAATTAATGTTCTAAAATGGGCTAATTCCTCTGCATGCAAACATTCATTCATTCATTATCTTCCGCTTTATCCTATATCAGGTTCGCTGGGGGGGGGTTCCCCATGCCCATCCAGGGGAGAACGTTTCGGGCGCTGGGCAGATACACCCATGACAGGACACCAATCCATCGCTGGGCATGCATGCAAACATTCATTTATTAATTTATTATCTCCCGCTTTGTCCTCTATTAGGGTTGCGGTGGGGTTCCCCATGCCCATCCAGGGGAGAACGTCTCGGGCGCTGGGCAGATACACCAAGGACAGGGCGCCAATCCATCGCTGGGCACACACTCACTCACACAGATACACTCTATATGGGGCAATTTTGAGAATTCAATTAACTTGATCCATGTTTTTGGACTGTGGGAGCAAACAAGAGAACCCGGAGGAAACCCACGCAGACACGGGGAGAACATGGCAACTCCAACTAGATAGGGATTCGAACTGGGAATCCCTAGCGCTGAGAAGCGAACGGGCTAACCACTAAGCCACCGTGCCGCATTGCATGCAAACAATGTTTGCAAAATACATCACTTTACCAAAAAACATTTTTAGGAATCAGTTCCTATCTTTTTGGTTACCTTGGTGATGAGGTGGGGGTATCTCTCACAGGCCGTCCTCAGGACTGAATCCATGTCCTCTTGGGGACAGACCAGTTGTGCGGAACTGATCGGAAGGCAATCCTCCTCCGCAAAGTGCAGCAAAGATTCCACCTCACGTCGCGTGAAGCTCAAGACAGGGTTCAAGTCATCAATCACGCGATCTAAAAAAAACAGAGAGGGGAGCTGGGTTCACGTTATGTTTTATATAAAGGTCCAAATGTACAATACAATGAGAATTCTGCTTTATTATCATTTGCAATTCAAAGATCTAATGGACATGAACCAACCCTCTGAGGGAAACGTACCAGACATCCCCTGTTTGGAGATCTGCCGGTCGTAAATTTTCTTCTCCAGGGTGAAGTCACACACTAATCTGTAGATGTGACACGACTTACGCTGACCATAACGAAACACGCGGCACACGGCTTGAGCATCGTGACACGGGTTCCATGAGGCGTCGAACACCACCACGCGACTCGCACCAATCAGATTTATACCCAGACACCCCGCTCTGGTGACAAGAACAAAAACACAGAGAGATAACATTTGAACTTTTGGTCTGATCTGGTGAAACTCCACAATTTAAGTGATTTTAAAACCTTTTAATGTGATATCTATAAATAATTTTGTGTTTTTTTTTTTTTAAATTATGAGGGGTGTAAACACATGAAAGATAAGCATTGCCCATTGAAGTTCACTACTTCATCTTTGTGTTTGTATGTCTTTAGCCAAGTGTGTAAATATATTTTATAAAACATGTAGTTCTGGTGTTAAATCTGATTTTAATCACAAAATACAGATTAATATAAACAGCAAGCCGATTCCTGATGAGAACTGCTTCAATTTATAAATTGTGTTCTTTCATTTGGCCACTAGATGGCAGTTTTTGATTGATGGATAAACCTGTAGACTGTTACTCTGTGATCAACGTTAACAGCTAACAGAACGTTATTGTTTTGATGTCATGTTCTTGTGCAGACACTAAATACCCACTACTCATCACATAAGCATTTATAGGATATAACCATACCTTGTGGACAGGAGAAAAACGCAGGCAGTTCTGTTGTTCACATCATTAAACTGATTGATCAGTTTCTCTCTCTCTGAGACCGCGGTGCTTCCATCCAGACCTGAAGGTTTCACAAAAATCACATCTTAGGCTTAGAGAGATAATATAAGATAAGATAGATAGATAGATAGATAGATAGATAGATAGATAGATAGATAGATAGATAGATAGATAGACAGATAGATAGATAGATAGATAGATAGATAGATATGATAATATAGATTAGGTAAATAATATAGATAGATAGATAATATAGATAATATAGATAGATAGGTAGATAGATAGATAGATAGATAGATTAGGTAGATAATATAGATAGATAAGATAGATAAAAAGATAGACAATATAGATAGAGGGTGGCACGGTGGCTAAGTGGTTAGCACGTTCGCCTCTCAGCGCTAGGGATTCCTGGTTCGAATCCCCATCTGGGTGGAGTTTCCATGTTCTCCCCGTGTCCGCGTGGGTTTCCTCCGGGTTCTCCGGTTTCCTCCCACAGTCCAAAAAACATGGATCAAGTTAATTGAGTTCTCTAAAATTGGCCCATGTAGAGTGTGTGAGTTTGAGTGAGTGAGTGTGTGCCCAGCGATGGATTGGCGCCCTGTCCTGGGTCTATCTGCCCAGCGCCCGAGCCGTTCTCCCCTGGATGGGCATGGGGAACCCCACCGCGACCCTAATAGAGGATAAAGCGGGTGATAATGAATGAATGAATATAGATAGATATATCAAATGGATAGATAAATAACCAGGTACACTTAACCAGGTAAACTTTTAACCAGGTAAACTTACGGTAATAGTCGATGTTACGAACCCAATTCCTTTGAACTCCACCTCCAGTGCAGTCAGGCAACGGCCTCTTCACCAGAAACTCCTCAATAACTGAAAGTGTGGATAAACTCTGACTGGAGATGTGTGTGTGTGTGTGTGTGGGGGGGGGGGGTCAGTAAAAATAAGAATAAGAGAAGCACATTTCAGATTGGAAGTTCATCACAGTTAGGTTAATGCTCACAGTGAAGGTTTAAATGTATTCACTGGTGATTTTACCTGAAAACCAGAACCTTGTCTTTGTTTCTGACACTTTCATCGATGATGTGAAATAACAGAAGCATCTTTGCTGAATTTTCCAGAATCCCTGGTTTATTTCCCACCATTATGTCTTTTGCCTGAGGAACATTAAAATGTGACTTTAATGAAAACTGTAACGCGAGTGAGTGAAATACTCATGTGAACCCCAATCCCTCATTACAGAATGACACAGCATTATTGATTTCTTTATCTGTAAATAGGAACGACATAAAGAACATACCCACTCATAGGTAATGCCCTGACTGGCTTTCTCCTGTAACTGACTCAAACCTCCATCACTTGGGAGCGAGTCACTGGCTTTGGCTCGTTGACCTGCGGCAGAGCAGCGATTGTTGCTAGCAGGGACATCATCCAGGTCCAGATCCTGCTCAGTGGCCATGTTTTCCTTTTGAAGTGCCTCAAAGAGAACATCCGGGTGGTTCCAGATCTAAATATTACAGGAAAAAAAAACATTTGTAAATATCCCCATATTCACGAAGAGGCGGCATGGCTGGGCAGAGGTTAGCATGTCCACCTCTCAGCGCCGGGGATCCAGGTTTGAATCCCGATCTGGGTGGAGTGTCCATGGATTCAGGGTGAATTTGCTGCTCTAAATTGCCCTTACAGAGTGTGCATGTTTGTGTGAGTAAGTGTGTGCCCAGTGATAGATTGATGCCCTGTCCTGGGTGGAACCTGTATATTAATTGGACTGGCGGTCCTGCAGGACCCCCTTAATGGACTTACATATAATGTATACATATATACATATTATATTTCCAGCTGTTATTTATTAAATATGGTCACCTGATCTCAACAAAATCTGTACATGGCTGTCCTACACTGTTGCTGCTGCCTGTCAAGGAGGATTCCCCCACTGAGTCTAGGTCCTCCCAAGGTTTCGTCCTTAAAATAACAACATAACAGGGAGTTTTTTCTTGCCACTGTCGCTTTGGCTTGCTCTTTGGTGGTTTACATTTACATTTGGTTATTTATTGGACGCTTTTTATCCAAAGTGACTTACAAGGTGAACACAGGGTTAATCATAACATCCCTGGAGCAATGAGGGTTAAGGGCCTTGCTCGAGGATCCACACTGGTAACTTCAGTGGACCTGGGATTTGAACCCACAACCTTCAGATTGAAAGCCCAATGCCCTAACCACTGAGCTCCCAGACCCTTAAAGGCTTTTCATTCTGTAAAGCTGCTTTGTGACAATGTACTGTTGTAAAAAGCGCTATATAAATAAATTACTTGAACTTGAACCGTGTCCACGGGGGTTTCCTCTGGGTTTCCCCCCACAGTCCAAAAACATGGATCAAGTCAATGGAGTTCTTTAAATTGCCCCATATACAGTGTGTCTGTGTGAGTGAGCGTGTGCCCAGCGAAAGATTGGCGCCCTGTCCTGGGTGTATCTGCCCAGTGCCCGAAACGTTCTCCCCTGGATGGGCATGGGGAACCCCCCACGTCCCTAATAGAGGATAAAGCGGGAGATAATGAATGAATGAATAAATGAATGAATGAATTAACTTGAACTTGTATCTGCCCAGCGCCGGAAGCGTTTTTCACCGGATGGACATAGGAAGCCCACCCCAACACCCCCTGGAGCCCTGGAGCCTAGTGCCTAGTATAGGATTAGGTGGTAGATAATTGGGTGAGTATGGCCTGCTCACCTTGCAGCAGACACAGAAGGCTTTCAGGGGGTTGAGGTGAAACCAGCCAGTGTTTCCCGCCTCTCGAAAGCGATTCATGAATTCGGTGTAGAGTCTCCGCTGCAGCGCCGACAGACGCACCAGGATCACATGCTCCTGCTTCCGTGGCAGCTGAGAGAAAAGCACGTCGTGTCCGCGCCTTCAGAAAATCACAGCAGACGGACGGACGGACAGACAGACAGAAAGCATCAGGTTAACTTCAGTTAATGCCGTGATTTTGGTTGTATTTAATTACATTTAAAATAATTAAATGAGGGCTGGGCGGCACGGTGGCTTAGTGGGTAGCATGTTCTCCTCTCAGCACTAGGGATTCCCGGTTCGAATCCCAATCTGGGTGAAGTTTCCATGTTCCACGTGGGTTTTCTCCGGGTTTTCCGGTTTCCTCTCACAGTCCAAAAACATGGATCAAGTCAATTGAGTTCTCCAAATTGCCCCATATAGAGTGTGTGTCTGTGTGAGTGAGTGTGTGCCCAGCGATGGATTGGCGCCCCGTCCTGGGTGTATCTGCCCAGCGCCCGAAACGTTCTCCACTGGATGGGCATGGGGAACCCCACCCCCCCTCCTGACCCTAATATAGGATAAAGCGGAAGATAATGGATGGGATAAATGAAGGCGGCACAGTGGTGTAGTGTTTGTCTGGGTCGAGTTTCCATGTTCTCCACATGTGGGTGTTTTCCAGGTTCTACGGTTTCCTCTCACAGTCCAAAAACAGAGATTTAAGGTAAATTGACTGCTCTAAATTGCCCCTATCTACTGTAAATTGCCCATATTTAGTGTAATTGTGTCTGTGTAAATGAGTCTGTGCCCTGTGATGGATAGGCACCCTGTCCTGGGTGTCCTCTGTTTCGTGCTCTGTTCTCGCATGCTGACGTTCTCACCTCTGTACGAAGCCCTGTAGTAAGCCGTGCAGCACGTGACTGCGGTAGCGCATCAGCGTCAGGTCCTCCGGCGTACTGTCCACACACTGTCCGTTCAAAATGGGCCGCTCGAACATGTTGCTGAACTCAGAGCGTGTGCCCAGGTACCCGGGCCGCACGAAGTCCACCATGCACCAGTACTCCTGCAGATTGTTCTGCAGTGGGTAGCCGGTCAGCACCAGCCGCCGCCGCGTCCCAATGGCCTTCAGAGCTCGTGAGGTGCTGGCGTGCCAGTTCTTAATGCGATGGCCTTCATCGCAAACCACGACATCTGGACCGGGCTGGGCCAGTGCCATCTCAGTGCCTGGACAAGACAGCAAAAGGTCAGATTTTATTGACTTTGATGATGGTGATGAAGGGTGCTTAGTGGCTTAGTGGTTAGCATCTTCTCCTCTCAGCACTAGGGATTCCCGGTTCAAATCCCCATCTGGGTGGTGTTTCCATGTTCTCCCCGTGTCCATGTGGGTTTCCTCCGGGTTCTCCGGTTTCCTCCCACGGTCCAAAAACATGGATCAAGTCAATTGAATTCTCCAAATTGCCCCATATAGAGTGTGTATGTGTGAGTGAGTGTGTGCCCAGTGATAGATTGACATCCTGTCCTGGGTGTATCTGCCCAGCGCCCGAAACGTTCTCCCCTGGATGGGCATGGGGAACCCCCCCGCGACCCTAATAGAGGATAAAGCGGAAGATAATGGATGGATGAATAGTGATGAAGCGCACGCCAGCAGATCTACAAAATAAAAGTCCTGCAAAGTAAGATCATGGGAAACAAATTTACAGATTAAGAGAATTAACTTATTAATATTAGCAGATGGCACAGTGACGTAGTGGTTAGAGTGGAAGCCGTAGTTTCCATGTTCTCCCCGTGTCCATGTGGGTTTTGAAGGTGTTTTCTGGTTTCCTCCCACCCACAGTCCAAAAACATGGATTCAAGGTGAATTGGCTGCTCTAAATTGCCCCATCTAAGTTGCCCATATATAGTGTGTGTGTCCAGTAATGAATTGGGGCCCTGTCCTTGGTGTATCTGCCCAGCGCTTAAGGAATTCTTCTCTGGATGGGCATGAGAACCACCCCCTCCAACCCCAATAGAGTATTAAGATGAGATCCATGTTTATGAGAGGACATGTTTCTTGAAGGTGCTGGATGATCAGTGGTGCTTTATGACTGACCGCTCATGGTACCGACCCGTCATTAGTTCTTGTTGGTGGTCCTCCTCATCCGTGTGGACAAGCAGCTCGTGAGCTTTACAGTTCTTTTTCTTTCGACCAGTAATGTAGCTTTTCTTCATGGAGAGTATACGATACATTTCATAACCCATCAGCAGCACACCACCCTCTCTGTACCAATCCTCTATGACTTTAGCTCGGGATCCTGTGGTTCTATGGAGCCAGAAAATACACACAAACTTCACATGGGACCCACAGAACATTTTACAACATACCTCATTTTATTTATACTGACAGTTACAAAAAGCTAGCTTGGCTGTTGCAGACATAAAGGTTAGGTTTGTCTCCCAAATAATGAGTGGAGCTGCACTAAACCTCACAACAGGGTTTAATACTGTTTTTAATATACATATCACCAAATCAATCTGCAGACAGACGGACAGACAGACAGCATCAGTTTAACTTCAGGGCGAGGGCAGCGTGGTGGTTTAGTGGTTAGCATGTTCTCCTCTCAGCACTAGGGATTCCCGGTTCGAATCCCCATCTGGGTGGAGTTTCCATGTTCTCCCTGTGTCTGCGTGGGTGTCCTCTGGGTTCTCCAGTTTCCTCCCACAGTCCAAAAACATGGATCAAGTCAATTGAATTCTCCAAATTGCCCCATATAGAGTGTGTATGTGTGAGTGAGTGTGTGCCCAGGGATAGATTGGCGTCCTGTCCTGGGTGTATCTGCCCAGCGCCTGAAACGTTCTCCCCTGGATGGGCATGGGGAACCCCCCGCTGCGGAAGATAACGAACGAACGAACGAACGAACGAACGAACGAGGGCGGCACAGTGGTGTAGTGTTTGTCTGGGTGGAGTTTCCATGTTCTCCACATGTGGGTGTTTTCCAGGTTCTACGGTTTCCTCTCACAGTCCAAAAACAGAGATTTAAGGTAAATTAACTGCTCTAAATTGCCCCTATCTACTATAAATTGCCCATTTTTAGTGTAATTGTGTCTGTGTGAATGAGTCTGTGCCTAGTGATGAATAGGCACCCTGTCCTGAGTGTCCTCTGTTTCGTGCTCTGTTCTCTCATCCTGACGTTCTCACCTCTGTAAGCCCTGTAGTAAGCCGTGCAGCACGTGACTGACGTGACTCTAAATTGCCCCTTCCTACTGTAAAGCTGCCATCCGAAAGAAGTCCAGCAGCTGGTTGCAGCAACGAACATGACCTTGTGTATGAAGAAACGATTAAAACTAAGTTCTGCACGTGAGTGAGACGGCGCGAGATGAAGGACAGCTCTGAAGCAGATGCGAGCGGGCGGAGTGTCTCACTCGGAGACATCAAACTGTGAACTCTGAGTCATCAAACATTCATGAACCCAGTCAGAGTCCTTATGCTCAGACCTGCAGAATTAACTGCAGAGTTCCACAAGACCATCAGCGCAACTGTTTCCAGAACTGCTCCAAACTTTTAGGCTTTTTAAAAGATTTGAATTAGTCACTGCTTCGATCCCTGTGGGACGGGGCATATGGCGCTGAAGATCCTAAACGTTACATCTACCACGGATACCATGAACCATGCTGAGAGAAACTGAAGACAGTGGGGATGAGACAGACAGATAAACAAAGTAACGTTTAGAACATGTCATACTGCAGGTTTATTCACTCACTTGTGCTCGTCATTGAGAATGTGCACCTTAAAGGTTCGCGGCGTGATGTAGTCAGGGTGACTGTCAGGGGGCAGGGCTTCAGGGGGCGGCAGCCAGAGATTAAACTCAGCCAACCAATTCTGAAGCGTGTTCACCTGAAACAACCAACAGGAGACAAGGTTGAGAGAGAAGGAGAAACAGCCAAAAAGAAATTCATTCATTCATCCATTATCTTCCGCTTTATCCTTTATTAGGGTCGCGGGGGGGTTCCCCATGCCCATCCAGGGGAGAACATTTCGGGTGCTGGGCAGATACGCCCAGGACAGGGCTCCAATCTATCGCTGGGCACACACTCACTCACATACACACTCTATATGGGGCAATTTGGAGAACTCAATTGACTGGATCCATGTTTTTGGACTGTGGGAGGAAACCGGAGAACCCGGAGGAAACCCACGTGGACACAGGGAGAACATGGAAACTCCACCCAGATTGGGATTCGAACCGGGAATCCCTAGTGCTGAGAGGAGAACATGCTAACCACTAAGCCACCGTGCCATCCCCAAAAAGAAATGAGAATGAGAAATACGAAGGCGAGGCATGGACTGAGACCGAGGTCAGGTTCAGATTCAGGTTCTTGTTCCGGTTCGATTATGTGCAGAACTACATAAACACTGATGTTACACCTGACCGTTTTAAAATGTTCATATGAATGTAAGTAAAGCGATATATTGGTGCCCTGTGCTGGGTGTATCAGCCCAGATCCCAAACGCTCTCGCGTTTTCCTCCACATTTAACCCATTTGTGCAGAACACACACATATACAGAGTGGAGCGGTGGGCAGTCCTGTACCTGGAGTTAGGTGCCTTGACCAATGGCACATCACCCATAGTACTTGGGACAAATCTTCCGACTGCCCAGCAACTTTGCAGTGATATTCATTCATTATCTCCCGCTTTATCCTCTAGTAGGGTTGCGGGGGGGGTTCCCCATGCCCATCCAGGGGAGAACGTTTCAGGCGCTGGGCAGATACACCCAGGACAGGGCGCCAATCCATCGCTGGGCACTCACTCAAACACACACAAACACACTCTATATGGGGCAATTTGGAGAACTCAATTGACTTGATCCATGTTTTTGGACTGTGGAAGGAAACCGGAGAACCCAGAGGAAACCCACGCGGACACAGGGAGAACATGGAAACTCCACCCAGATTGGGATTCGAACCGGGAATCCCTAGTGCTGAGAGGAGAACATGCTAACCACTAAGCCACCGTGCTGCCCCGCCCTCATTTAATTCTTTTAAATGTAATTAAATTCAACCAAAATCATGGCATTAACTGAAGTTAACCTGATGCTTTCTGTCTGTCTGTCCATCTGTGATTTTCTGAAGGCGCGTGATTTTCTTTCTTGAAGCATCAATTACTCTGGACTTTTATGGAGTTCCGCTGGATTTAAAGGTGTTTTCACAGCTCAGACCCTCTGGGGCAAGTGGCTGAGTGAACCTACTGAGTGAACTTCTCTACGAGTTTACATTTCATAAACACTAAAGCTGGGTAGATATTTGTACTGCAAAGAAGCTGGGCAGTCGTAGGCTTTGTCCCAAGTACTATGGGTGATGTGCCCTTGGTCAAGGCACCTAACTCCAGGTACAGCACTGCCCACCGCTCCACTCTGTATATGTGTGTGTTCTGCACAAATGGGTTAAATGTGGAGGAAAACGCGAGAGCGTTTGGCATCTGGGCTGATAAACCCAGCACAGGGCGCCAATATATATCGGTTCACTCAGCCACTTGCCCCAGAGGGTCTGAGCTGTGAAAACACCTTTAAATCTGTTCAAATGAAGGAACTCAGTGGAACTCCATAAAAGTCCAGAGTAATTGATGCTTCATGAAAGTAAATCAGTCATGTTCTATATTAAATTATTATGAATATCACTTTTAACCCTACAAATGGGCGCGTGCACACACACACTTACAGGGACGATGGCCAGTACGGTGTGAGCTCTGACATGCCGCAGCAGAACGTCGATGAAAGCGATGACCTGCAAAGTTTTGCCCAGACCCATGCTGTGAGCCAGGATACAGCCCAAACCCGACGTGTTCTTGAAGCGATCCAGTGATTCCACCAGGTTATCGTACAGAAAGCGGATTCCTCCGATCTGATCCCAGCAACATGATAAAGAGAGAACGTTAGAAAAATTAGAGAACAGTGTTCCTATAGTTCCACATCACACAGCTGATACACAGGGGTGAAGCCTATACAACTGCCAACCTCCTCCACCTCATTCTCATTCACCACCCTAATCTGTGAACCTAAAGACACTCATAATTATAATAATATTGTTATTTTTATTAATCTCATCATCTTCTGTCGTGTGGGGGGTTTGCCTTGTCCATCCAGGGGAGAACATTTCGCGCGCTGTGCAGATACAACCAGGACAGAGCGCCAATCTATCGCTGGGCACACACACACTATAGTAGCAATTTTCTAAGGGGCAATTTAGAATTGCCTGTTCACCTTGAACCCATGTTTTTGGACTGTTGTCCAAATGCAGATTGGGAATACATGTAGATTGAGATTCAAACCTGGACCACCGCATTAAGCAGCGGACGTGCTGACCACTAAGCTATGGGCATGGAAAACACCCCCACAACCCTGGAGGATTGAGCGGAAGATAAAAAGATGAGATTATTTTAGATAGTTCTAATTATTCACCGGGGCGGCACAGTGGCTTAGTGGTTAGCACGTTCGCCTCTCAGCGCTAGGGATTCGTGATTCGAATTTCCATGTTCTCCCCGTGTCCGCGTGGGTTTCCTCTGGGTTCTACGGTTTCCTCCCACAGTCCAAAAACATGGATCAAGTCAATTGAGTTCGCCAAATTGCCCCATATAGAGTGTGTCTGTGTGAGTGAGTGTGTGCCCAGTGAAGGATTGTTGCCCTGTCCTGGGTGTATCTGCCCAGCGCCTGAGACCTTCTCCCCTGGATGGGCATGAGGAACCCCCACCCACCCCCACCTCCCCCGTGACCCTACTAGAGGATAAAGTGGAAGATAATGGATAATTATTCACCTCACTTTTACTTTGGTTCTGCGCTAAAGCAGTTCAGTGTTTATGTCATGTGTATGGATCAGGACTGTGTTTGTATCATGTGCTGTATATCATGTTTATTATTTAATAATGTGCAGTAGTTGTCATTTTCCTCTGGATTTTAATGACAGGTTCAGTAATAATTACAACTGTAACAGCGGGAGCCTCCTACTGCCTCGTCTGTAACAATCATCTTATCTAATTACAACCTTCCTGAACTTACACCTGACTTTAGCTGCAACACTAACAGGACAGGATGCTGAATTACCTGGTGAGGTCTGACCGCACGGCAAATCTGAGGTGAGAGGTAGATGTCACTTTCATCCGAGGGGTGATTGACGTTGATGAGGACGCGTCCCTGAGCATCCACTTGGTTAAACGCATCGGGCGCAGGAGCTGCGGCTGATTCCACACGTTCGCAGGCTGATTCGCTGACACTGGCCGTGACCCCGTACTCCTCTGAGCTTTGTCCTACAGACCCACAAACAACAACACTGATATGTTTACTGAATGTTATACTGAAACATTTCAATAAATTATTAATCTGGGTCTGGGAGTGTCCATGGTCTCCCCGTGTCCACATGGGTTTCCTCTGGGTTCATCCCACAGTCCAAAAACATGGATTGAAGGTAAATTTGCTGCCCGAAATTTACCTTATATATTTATTTCTGTGTGAGTGAGTGTATGTCTGTGTGCCCAGTGATGGATTGACACCCTGTCCTGGGCAAATCTACCCAGAGCTTAAAACGTTTTCCCCTGTTTGGATATGAGGAGGGTGGATGTTTAGCATGTTCTCCTCTCAGCGCTAGGGATTCCCAGTTCAAATCCCAATCTGGGTGGAGTTTCCATGTTCTCCCCGTATCCGCGTTGGTTTCCTCCGGGTTCCTCCCACAGTCCAAAAACATGGATCAAGTCAATTGAATTTGCGCCCGAGACGTTCTCCCCTGGATGGGCATGGGGGAACCCCCCCCCCCCACGCGACTCTAGTAGAGGATAAAGCGGAAGATGATGGATGGATGGATATGGGGAACCCCCCAGAAGATAAGAAGATATAATTAATACAGCTCAAAGGGAGTTGTTTTGATAAATGTACCTACTCTACTTGCACACAGAGGAACTGATCCTCCACATTTACCTCATCCATGCAGTGACACAGTGGTTCCTTTACTACAAGCCAATGTATGATTTCAGACATGCTACGGTCCACAAACCTCAAAGTGTCACTGTTATAGTTTCAAAGCTTCATGAGTTCTGATCTTCCTTTACCTCTTTGCTTGTTTTTGTCACTTTAAGTCGATCAGGAACTTAATAAAGTTAATAAATATTCATACACGCCTACGTTGTGTTGTTGTAACGACACTGTACATGTATCTCACCTCTTTTTGGAGGAGACATTTGCAGTACCGATGTTTCAGAGCCATTAGTTGTCTGAAGACCTAGAGAAACAGAAACTTCTGTTAGTACATCTACCACCAGCTGAGTGCAACAGCCACATCAGTGAGGGGCAGAATGATCACCACCTTTTGATGCGTTGAACTTGGGCTGGGTGGTCCCACCAAGGTCCCTCCTCTGTTGCTGGAGGCGATGAAGTCTGTCGAGCTCCTCCAGCTGAGCTGCTTTGGTTGTCCCATTCAGCTGGTTCTCCTTCAGTAGCTTTCTATAACAAAGAAAGGATTCATGTGAGAGTCTGTGAGAGTCGGATCCGCCATCCCATTCAGATCTGCATGTTTAGCTCCTGACACGCTCTGATTGAGGGCGGCACGGTGGCTTAGTGGTTAGCATGTTCTCCTCTCAGTGCTAGGGATTCCCGGTTGGAATCCCAATCTGGGTGGAGTTTCCATGTTCTCCCCGTGTCCACGTGAGTTTCCTCCGGGTTCTCCAGTCTCCTCCCACAGTTTAAAAACATGGATCAAGTCAATTGAGTTCTCCAAATTGCCCCATATAGAGTGTGTCTGTGCCCAGTGATAGATTGGCGCCCTGTCCTGGGTGTATCTGCCGAGCGCCCGAAATGTTCTCCCTTGGATGGGCATGGGGAACCCCCCGCAACCCTAATACAGGATAAAGCGGAATATAATGAATGAATGAATGAATGAATGACCCTCTGAGTGACTGGTTTTATTCAATGATCACTTAAATAATAACAAGATTTTATAGGAAAGCGGGCGGCACGGTGGCTTAGTGGTTAGCACGTTCGCCTCTCAGCGCTTGGGATTCCCGGTTCGAATCCCCATCTGGGTGGAGTTTCCATGTTCTCCCTGTGTCTGCGTAGGATTCCTCCGGGTTCTCCGGTTTCCTCCCACAGTCCAAAAACATGGAATAAGTTAATTGAATTCTCAAAAAAAATTGCCCCTATAGAGTGTGTCTGTGTGAGTGAGTGTGTGCCCAGCGATAGATTGGCGCCCTGTCCTGGGTCTATCTGCCCAGCGCCCGAGACATTCTCCCCTGGATGGGCATGGGGAACCCCACCGCGACCCTAATAGAGGATAAGCGGGAGATAATGAATGAATTTTATAGGAA
Organism: Corydoras maculifer; assembly: GCA_019802435.1. Lineage (NCBI taxonomy): Eukaryota > Metazoa > Chordata > Actinopteri > Siluriformes > Callichthyidae > Corydoras > Corydoras maculifer. The sequence continues at coordinate 230,604 of JAFMOD010000756.1, forward strand.
AGCTTTAAAACATGAAGGTCCGGGTTTTAAATGAATGAGCTTTATTTACTTTAACTGCTTTTCTAATCTGTTCTATCGATGTATCATCAGTTCACATTTTTTTTTAAATGGACTCCAGATCACTGCGCAATCTGTACATGGGTGTCCTGAACTGTTGATGGGGAACCCCCCACCACCACAATGCTAGTAGATTGCATGTGCATGGAAGGATGAATCATTTAGAGTAAGAAGAACATACTACTTGTTTCCGACACTACAGCACACCAGGTCTTTAAAGAGGGACCTGTGAATCATTAGAAAGTGAGCACAGTTCTGATACTGTGATGCTTATCATGGAGCCAGAAATGGGACTCAGATTTTAGGAATTCATTATAAATTACGATCAATATTTAACTGATCAACCATAACATTTGGTCATTTAGCAGAAGCTTTTATTCAAAGCGACTTACAAGGTGAGCACAGGGTTAACATCCCTGGAGTAATGAGGTTAAGGGCCTTGCTCAAGGACCCCCATTGGTAACTGTGGACCTGGGATTTGAACCCCCAACCTTCAAACTGATAGCCCAATATCCTAACCACTGAGCTACCACTCCCTACATAATGGATCATAATTTTACATAATGATCAATATTTAATAATAAGTGCAGTGATTATACTGATCAACCACATGACATAACATATAAACAACCGTTTAAACTTTATATGTATAAACTGTATATACTCACTTGATGTTTCTCCTCATATGTGGAGGCTTTGTGTTTCTCTTGCTGGTGGCTCCATGGTCCTGCTCAGGACCAGGAGCACCTGGAGGACAGGACTGGGAATAGGACGGAGGAGGAGCAAGCATGGGAGCTGGAGAGGGTTCTGAGACAGACGACAAGAATTCCCATGGGCTGGAATCACTGCTCTGATCCGCTGCACTCGAGCTGGCACTCTGATCCTGATCTGAAGAGCAAAGTAAAGAGAGGCAGACAGATGTAAGCAGGGTAAGGGAGGTGATGCTCACAACTAGATCAGATGTACAATACATAAATGTACTCCGCTGATGTTTCATTGTTTTATGTGATTATTTTGATTTTTTATTAGGATTTTGTACTATTATAATTATTATAATTATAATTATGCATTGGGCGTCACGGTGGCTTAGTGTTTAGCATGTTCTCCTCTCAATGCTAGGGATTCCCGGTTCGAATCCCCATCTGGGTGGAGTTTCCATGTTCTCCCCATGTCCACGTGGGTTTCCTCCAGGTTCTCCGGTTTCCTCCCACAGTCCAAAAAACATGGATCAAGTCAATTGAGTTCTCCAAATTGCCCCATAAAGTGTGTCTGTGTGTGTGAGTGTGCGCCCAGTGATAGACAGGTGTCCTGTCCTGGGTGTATCTGCCCAGCACCCGAAACGTTCTCCCCTGGATGGACATGGGGAACCCCCCCGCGACCCTAATAGAGGATAAAGCGGAAGATGATTGATGGATGGATAATTATGCATTATGGAAACCAAAAAAAAAGATGATTTTATTTGTAATTATTCTAAATGTAAACAAGCATACAGTCAGAGTTACACCTCCGTTTACAGAACCCACTACAATATTAATAAATCCATCTCCAGGTGAATTTAGCATGTTCTCCACCACGATTCCAACACATGCTATAAGTCTTTTTTAAGTTCTCCCCATGTGGGTTTTCTCCGGGATCTCCAATTTCCTTCCACAGCTTAAAAACATGGATTCAAGGTGAATTGGTTGCTCTAAATTGTCCCTATATAGTGTGTGAGTGTGTGTGTGTGTGTGTGTCAGTGAGTGTGTGCCCAAAGATGGATTGGCTGTCCTAGGTGTATCTGCCCAGCACCCAAAACATTCTTTACTGGAGGAGCAAGGGCCACACCTTATGTAGCCCTGCATCACTGAACCCAATCAGTATGTTCTCATTCAGCACTTATGAAACTGACCAACTGACTTCAGTTCAGCATGTTGCTTACATTTACATTACATTTACATTACATCGAATCCCCATCTGGGTGGAGTTTCCATGTTCTCCCCGTGTCCGCGTGGGTTTCCTCCGGGTTCTCCGGTTTCCTCCCACAGTCCAAAAAAAACTTGGATCAAGTCAATTGAATTCTCCAAAAATTGCCCCATATAGAGTGTGTCTGTGCGAGTGAGTGTGTGCCCAGCGATGGATTGGCGCCCTGTCCTGGGTCTATCTCCCCTGGATGGGCAAGGGGAACCCCACCGCAACCCTAATAGAGGATAAAGCGGGAGATAATGAATGAATTAATGTTTTCTACAACAGGTATTTGCTTAAACACACACACACAATAAGAACCATCAGTGGTTCTTTTCGTTATGTCTCTAATCATATTAAAACTATCTTATCTGAACACCAAGTTCACATTGACACGCACACAAGCGCAAAGAAACAGTGGGTGTGAAAATAAATTATTTATGATGCACAGAAGCTGAAATTCTCCAAGTATGAAAACAAATTACATAAACCTCCCCCTGAAGCAACCTGCCAGTGTCTTTTCCACCGCCTCTGACTTGACCGGCCATGTAGTCAGTAAGAGTGTGTGTGTGTGTGAGAGAAAGAGAGAGCGATGTAGAGGTCTAGAAGGATCAGTATAATAACTGAACTCTTATACACTTACAGTCTGCAATTTCCCATCAAGGATTAATAAAGTATTCTGATAACTGTCTCTCTAATATCTACATTACTTTATCTCATCTTATTTTCTTCCACTTTATTTTCTACTAGGTTTGGGGGGGTGAGGGGTGGGGTTCCCTATGTAAATCCAGGGGAAAATGTGATACACCCAAAACAGGGCATAGCAAAATGAAATGAGACCAACTGACCCACAGACAGACTGAACGACAGACAGCCAGGGTGAGTTGTAAGCAGAGGTGAGTGTTTATGCTAAACACAGAAGGTTATGTAAGCAGGGTGTACAGTGTTTATGTAACAAAACCTTCACTGTCACAGTTTTCTTAGTAACTAAGAATAACAAAGAAAACCTTTTCAGTGACAAATGCAGGGATCAATATGCCCTTATATATATTTAGAAAACATAAAATATAGATTAATATAAACAGCGAGCGCTTAACCTGTTGTTTATAAAATGGGTCCTGTAATTTGGCCACTAGATGGCAGTATTTAGAGGAACTGGTAATCTGTTATTAATGAAAAAGATCACTGTTCATTTGAAAAATTGGACTAGATTACATTGCAGAAGACCAGATTATTAATTTGCTTTCAATAAAATATAGTTTTTTTATTATAGTTTATTTGTAACCATTTTATAAAAGCAATAAGCCATACATGGTTGTGTATTATTGTGAATAAATCAAGGAAAAAGTGTGACTACTCAGCTTGTGTCGGGCCTAACAATACATTCATTTATTCATTATCTCCCGCTTATCCTCTATTAGGGTTGCGGTGGGGTTCCCAATGCCCATCCAGGGGAGAACATCTCGGGCGCTGGGTAGATAGACCCAGGACAGGGCGCCAATCCATCGGTGGGCACACACTCACTCACACAGACTCACTTTATATGGGGCAATTTTGAGAATTCAATTAACTTGATCCATGTTTTTGGACTGTGGGAGGAAACCGGAGAACCCGGAAGAAACCCACGCAGACACGGGGAGAACATGGAAACTCCACCCAGATAGGGATTCGAACCGGGAATCCCTAGTGCTGAGAGGAGAACATGCTAACCACTAAGCCACCATGCCCCCTAACAATACATAATATACATAAATACATTAAACTGGTTCCACCAGAAGAGAAACTGTGAAACATACCAGAAAGAGCATGTGCATATACACACACAAACACACACACACACACACACACACACACACACACACTATGCATTCATCATGTTCAGGACTCCTGTAATAATCCGCTACTTAATGCAATAAAGTCAGAAATTATTGCAGACGAGAATCAGTTTCCTTATCAAAAAAGTGCTTTTACTCCCAAATACTGAAAATGTGTTTGCAGAGGAAGTACAGATGTGTATACATACATACAGTAATTATTAAAGCTATAAGGTACAAGACGGCTTGCATTATTGTGATGTGAAGTGTTTATTAACCTCCAATGTGTCTCTGAGGTCTTCTGGCTGTTTGTAAAAAAAGTTGGTGGTTAGAGAATTGGTTATTCCACATGGGGCATGTTCTCCCTCACTCCAGAGAAGAACCAGAACAGAACCATAAACATGAGAATCGTCAGAGAACTTAACTTTAATTCCCATAAAGAAGTTCAGCTGTGTTATGAGGTCTTTATTCCAGGTCAGTAGTATAATCTGCGGTGGTTTCGGTGAGTGTATGTTGTGTTTTGTGTATTAGTCCTGACAGCGCATGATGTATTTTACTAATAATGCACTTGATTAAATGGGACGGGGACGTGCTGTACCTATGAATGCACACGTTGTGTAACAGCCATCCGTTTGGTTACATAAGCGTCTCCAGCCTAACCCCATCAGCTGTGTGTGTGTGTGTGTGTGTGTGTGTGTGTGTGTGTGTGTTTTCGTCTCATAAGCAGGTGCTTTAAAACAAACTGAGACAAGGTTCATGTCTGAAGAGAACATTCTGGAGAAGGAACTGGATCCTTAATATAATCAAAAATTCAATGTAAACGGTTCCTTCATCTGAGATGAATGAAAAAAACTATATTAGAATAGAAACCTTTAGAATTTAGATTTTTCCCTTTAAAAGTTTTATTACCACAGATTAATCCTGGATTCATTATGACACATGAAACCAAAAGTCTGAGTTATTTTAATGTAAATACCCCACTAGACTACATTACAGAAGACCAGATTATTAATGATTTTGTTTTGAATAAACACATTTATTAATCAAAACTTCCATTCAGTCATTCATTTATTTATTATCTTCCACTTTATCCTCTATTAGGGTCGCGGTGGGGTTCCCCATGCCCATCCAGTGGAGAACGTCTCGGGCGCCGGGCAGATAGACCCAGGACAGGGCGCCAATCCATCACTGGGCACACACACACTCACACAGACACACTCTATATGGGGCAATTTGGAGAACTCAATTGACTTGATCCATGTTTTTGGACTGTGGGAGGAAACCGGAGAACCCGGAGGAAACCCACGGGGACACAGGGAGAACATGGAAACTCCACCCAGATTGGGATTCGAACCGGGAATCCCTAGTGCTGAGAGGAGAATGTGCTAACCACTAAGCCACCATGCCACCCAATCAAAATTTTTTTTCATTTTAGTGTGTTTTTAACAGTTTATAAAAGCAATAAGGCTCTTAAGGTTGTGTATTATTGTGAGGTGTTACTTCACGTCGGGCCTAACAACACCTCTTCCCCATTATTAATTCATAATAATGCAGACCCTATTGTCCCTTATTGCTTTAGTATTTCACACATTGATAAGAATGTGAAGTGCTCAGAGGTGTGTGTTATAGTCAAAAAATTCACTTAATGACATATTTAATTAATGACAGTCTGACCGCTAAAGTCAACACCTGAGGTCAGACAGGAACCGGAGCAGGAATCAGGGCAGTGTGTCACCAACAGACCACAGTGGACATAGCTGCTCCGGAAATCACGGTTGTGTAACTCAAGTGAATTTCAGCAACATTAAAGCTCATAGCGAGGCTGCACTGCAATCACATGCAGGTTGATTTTCATTTTCAGTTAACCTTCTAACATGTTTTTTATTTTAAAAGAGAAAAGCACAGCTCCTGCAGGAGATTATACAGACCAGGGAAGAACATGCAAACTGATGACATCACTATCTTTAAAAGCAACTACAGAAACAGCTGTTAAGATTTAAAGAACTGTGGGTTATGGCCACGGTGCTCATCATGAAGTAAAAGAATTAACATGCAGAGGAGCAAAACGATAACGGGGAACAACGGTTCCATCACATGACTGAACATCAGACACACACACACATTCATTCATTCACATACTTTGAGGAAAACAGTTCAGCCAATCAGCTCCATAGTTCACAAGGTACCAGAGAAACAACTGTTCTAAAGACAGACACTGTAGAACGAAGGTTTGTAACACAGAACGAAGCAACTGTCTCCACAGCAGGGTCAGGAGAGCCTCATGGTTACAGAGACACACCACTCCAAACAATTCTAAGAGCAAACGACCACTGGGATCCAGGTTCGAATCACAATCTGGAGTTTCAATGTTCTCCCTGTGTCCATGTGGGTTTTCTCTGGATTCTCTGGTTTCCTTCCCCAGTCGAAAAAACATGGAATTAAGGTGAACTGGCTACTCTAAGCTGCCCCTATCCAAAGTGCTCCTATATAATGTTTGTGTATCTGTGTGAGTGAGTGTGTGCCATGAGATGGATTGGGCGCTGGGCAGATACACCCAGGACAGGATGGCAATCTATCACTGGGCACACACTCACTCACACAGACACGCACACAAACACACTCTATATGGGGCAATTTGGAGAACTCAACTGACTTGATCCATGGTTTTTTTCGGACTGTGGGAGGAAACCGGAGAACCCGGAGGAAACCCATGCAGACACGGGGACAACATGGAAATTCCACCCAGATGATGATTTGAACCGGGAATCCCTAGTGCTGAGAGGAGAATGTGCTAAACTCTAAGCCACCGTGACACCCTGCTTATTGATTGAAACATTTATTCATTCATTATCTCCCGCTTATCCTCTGTTAGGGTCGCGGTGGGGTTCCCCATGCCCATCCAGGGGAGAATGTCTTGGGCGCTGGGCAGATAGACCCAGGACAGGGCGCCAATCCATCGCTGGGCACACACTCACTCACTCAAACTCACACACTCTACATGGGCCAATTTTAGAGAACTCAATTAACTTGATCCATGTTTTTTGGACTGTGGGAGGAAACCGGAGAACCCGGAGGAAACCCACGCAGACACAGGGAGAACATGGAAACTCCACCCAGATGGGGATTCGAACCGGGAATCCCTAGCGCTGAGAGGCGAACGTGCTAACCACTAAGCCACCGTGCCGCCTTGAAACATTTAATGAAAGTCAAAAAAACAAAAACAAATAAAAAGCACTTTTGTGGACCCAATCTGGGTGGAGTTTCCATGTTCTCCCGTGTCCACATGGGTTTCCTCCGGGTTCTCCGGTTTCCTCCCACAGTCCAAAAACATGGATCAAGTCAATTGAAGTCTGAAAATTGCCCCATATAGAGTGTGTTTGAGTGAGTGAGTGTGTGCCCAGCGATGGATTGGCACCCTGTCCTGGGTCTATCTGCCCAGCGCCCGAAACCTTCTCCCCTGGATGGGCATGGGGAACCCCCCCACCGCGACCCTAATAGAGGATGAAGCGAAAGATAATGGATGGATGGAACTTTTTGCTTCTTGGGTTCCTGGACTGATGGACAGAGAGAGAAAGTGGGTCAGGAGGAGGCAGATCAGGGTTATGAGGTCACGCACCTGAGACCGCGGCGTCCGGAGCTTCGTCCAGCAGCAGCATGACGTCCCGGTTCGGTTCGGTTCGGTTCCGTGCGCTTTTAAAGTGTGTTGAGTTGAGTAAAGTGTGTCCTTGTTGCAGGCTGTTTAAAGGTGTGTGAGTGTGTGTGTGTGTGTGTGGAGCAGTCTTTGTAAACCAGGAAACGCGGAGCAGAGTCCCTTACATAACCGCGCGCGCTGGAGCCGGGGCCCCAGTCAGGGGGGTTAACGCGGCACGCGCCCATTCCGCCCGAGCCCTTTCATAACAACCTGAAACGACGAAGCCAGAAGATCCGAGCAAACCTCAACTTCTGTCCCGTTTAAAAGTGCTTTCAGAGGGCCAGCTTCTTCACTGGGTGTTCAAGTTCAAGTTATTTATTTATACAGCGCTTTTTACAACAGTACATTGTCACAAAGCAGCTTTACAGAATGAAAAGCCTTTAAACCCCCAAAGGGCAAGCCGAAGCGACAGTGGCAAGAAAAAACTCCCTGTTCATTCATTATCTTATCCTCTGTTAGGGTCGCGGTGGGGTTCCCCATGCCCATCCAGGGGAGAACGTCTCAGGTGCTGGACAGATAGACCCAGGACAGGGCGCCAATCCATCACTGGGCACACACTCACACACACAGACACACTCTATATGGGGCAATTTGGAGAACTCAATTGACTTGATCCATGTTTTTGGACTGTGGGAGGAAACCGGAGAACCAGGAGGAAACCCACACGAACACAGGGAGAACATGGAAACTCCACCCAGATGGGGATTCAAACCGGGAATCCCTAGTGCTGAGAGGAGAACATGCTAACCACTAAGCCACAGTGCCGCCAAACTCCCTGTTATGTTGTTATTTAAGGAAGAAACCTTGAGAGGACCAAGAGGTGTCAAAGTAAACACCATAAAACATATTTTTAGTTATGTTAAGTTGTCACTTAATTTCTAAATTCTAAATTTGATCCCAAAAAGTCGGTATATGGTGGCGTTGTGGTTCTCTGCTTTCCTACTTAAATTTATCCATCCATTATCTACATTTACATTAAATTTGGTTATTTATTGGACGCTTTTATCCAAAGTGACTTACAAGGTGAACACAGGGTAAATCACAACATCCCTGGAGCAATGAGGGTTAAGGGTCTTGCTCAAGGACCCACACTGGTAACTTCAGTGAACCTGGGATTTGAACCCACAGCCTTTAGGTTGATAGCCCAACACCCTGACCACTGAGCTACCCCGCCCGACGGGGCCATCTTCCGCTTTATCCTCTAGTAGGGTCGTGGGGGTGTTCCCCATGCCCATCCAGGGGAGAACATTTCGGGCGCCTGGCAGATACACCCAGGAAAGGACGCCAATCTATCACTGGGCACACACTCACTCACTCACTCAGACAAACACAGTCTATAAAGGGCAATTTGGAGAATTCAAGTGACCTTGATCCATGTTTTTGGACTATGGGAGGAAACCGGAGAACCCGGAGGAAACCCACGCGGACACGGGGAGAACATGGAGACTCCACCCAGATTGGTGCTGAGCGGCGAACGTGCTAACCACTAAGCCACTGTTCCGCCCCCTCCCTAAATTGCCCAATTTAAAATGCCCCTATATAGTATGTGTGTGCGTTTGTGCCCAGTGACTTTAAAACAAATATATTTTAATATATTTATAAGTAACAAACCTAATAAATGTTCAGTGAATAATGTAAAAGTGTAAAGTCATGCAGGTGTAATGTGTTCAACTTTATCCGGGTTTAAATCCGATGATTACACAACAGTTCTCTTGTTCGCTTTGTTATGTAAGAAAGGAAAAGTGGTACAAACAGTTTCGAATAACAGACAAAATCACCGACTTTCAGTTCCCCCTCAAACTCATAACATACCGTCTCCCTTCAGTCTCCCCATTACTGATGTGGTCATTCATTCATTCATGTATCCTGACTCAGCACAACACCAGCATTTACTCACCCATAATGCCAACAAAACTCTCGTGTAGAATCTCTTCACCATAAAGAACTTGATTTTTACTCTGAAGGCTTTCTATTCTTTTAGAGCGAGCAGTCAGACGCTTTCACCCGCTCCGGAACCGCAGGCCCACACAAGGTGAATGAGTGTGAAGTGGACTAAAGCCTGTCTGAGGATACAAACATTACGGCTCTGCCAAAGTGCCTTTGAAGTCGGACTGTCGAAAACCTCCCCATGATCTCCACTATACATTTATCCACCAGTCACTAAAGCCAGCATGACACACACACACACACACACACACACACACACACACACACACACACACACACATGCCCCACCCATCCTACCCATTCTGAGGGATCAGGGTTCTGGTTTGTTGCTGTTGTTGATCAAGTGGTTTCATAAATTCTAAATTAAACCAAAAATCAGAAAAAAGCTGATCACTTTAAATAAGAAATAAATCAATCTTAAGGTCACTGACTTTAATGTAAGTGTTAATTAACATCATCTCAGTATCTTCTGCTTAATTCTTTATTAGGGTCATGGGGGGGGGTCCACATGCCCATTTAGGGCGCTGGGCAGATATTTCCAGGACAGAGCCAATCCATCATTGGTCACACACACTTACTCACACAGACAGACACTATAATAGACACTAGACTAGAGTAGGGGCAATTTAACTTGCCAATTTACATTAAATCCGTGTTTTTGGACTGTGGGTGGAAACCGGAAAACCCGGATCCTGATCATCAGAGAACATACCAAAGTGGACTAACAAAGTGTTTAGAGAGCCAGAGGAACTACAGAAAGTCCATCTTTACTATCAGAGGAGCTAATAACATGATTTTCTGACTCATTTCAACTCGTATTTTTGTTTTCACATCTCAACACCTATTTTTCTTTTTGTTACACAGAGGAGCTTCTGCACTAACATTTTTAATAGATTTTGAAACATAAACTCACAAGGTAGGCGGCACAGTGGCTTAGTGGTTAGCATGTTCTCCTCTCAGCACTAGGGATTCCCGGTTCGAATCCCCATCTGGGTGGAGTTTCCATGTTCTCCCCGTGTCTGCGTGG
>JAFMOD010000756.1:260303-306609 GCA_019802435.1 Corydoras maculifer
CGCTGGGCACACACTCACTCACACATACACACTCTAAATTGGGCAATTTTGAGAATTCAATTAACTTAATCCATGTTTTTGGACTGTGGGAAGAAACCGGAGAACCCGGAGGAAACCCACGCAGACACGGGGAGAACATGGAAACTCCACCCAGATGGGGATTCGAACCGGGAATCCCTAGCGCTGAGAGGCGAATGTGCTAACCACTAAGCCACCGTGCTGCCTGGATCAAGTCAATTGAATTCTCAAAATTGCCCCATATAGAGTGTGTCTGTGTGAGTGAGTGAGTGCCCAGAGATGGATTGGCGCCCTGTTCTGGGTGTATCTGCCCAGCGCCCGAGACGTTCTCCCCTGGATGGGCATGGGGAACCCCACCGCGACCCTAATAGAGGATAAAGCGGGAGATAATGAATGAATGAATTAATGAATAATAGATACAGAAAAACCACAGAGCAGCACATTGGTGTAGTGGTAAGCCCGTCCGCCTCTCAGCGCAGGTTCCAACTGACGCAATTAATTAAGAAAAAGCCCCATTGATCTGTCCGCACTAATCCATTCACTCCAGATCCAGGTCTTTGCTGCATTTTACTACAGAACAGCTTCATCGAACCCCTGGAAGCTGAAAGCAACAACAGTGTGTGTGTGTGTGTTTATTAACAAGCCCAATATACATGCTGGTCCATTTTACTACTAAACACAACATGTGTTAAATAAATTATTCATCTCATCTCATTATGTTCGGCTTAATCCTGCTAGAGTTTCCCCATGCCTATCCATGAGAGAACATTTCAGACACACACACACACACACACACACAAACACTATGGGGCAATTGAAAGCAGCCAATTCAGCTTGACTGGAGAAATTGGAGAACCCCGCGAAAACCCACACAGACATGAGGAGAACATAGAAAATCCATCCAGATCATGACTCCAGTTTTCTCCCACTGTCCAAAAACATGGATTTAAGGTGAATTAGCTACTTTGAATTGCTCCTATTAGTGGTTAGCACGTTCGCTTCTCAGCCCTAGGGATTCCCGGTTCGAATCTCCATCTGGGTGTGGTTTCCATGGTCTCCCTGTATCCACATGAGCTTCCTTCTGGTTCTCCGGTTTTCTCCCACAGTCCAAAAACATGGACCAAGGTCAATTGAATTCTCCAAATTGCCCCATATAGAGTGTGTCTGTGTGAGCGAGTGTGTGCCCAGCGATGGATTGGCGCCCTGTCCTGGGTATATCTGCCCAGCGCCCGAAACGTTCTCCCCTGGATGGGCATGGGGAACCCCCCCTCCCCCACGACGCTAGTAGAGGATAAAGTGGAAGATAATGGATGGATGGGGGATGGCTGCTTTTAATTGCTCCTATCTAAATTGCTGCTATATAGTGTGTGTGTGTGTGTCTAAGTGAGTGTGTGCCCATTGATGGATTGGTGCCCTGTCCTTGGTGTATCTGCCCAGCGCATGAAACATTTCTTCCCTGGATGGGCATGAGAACACAGGTAGAACATGAAAAGTTCACCCAGATGGAAATTCAAACCTACACTACACCAGCACGCCACCAAAAATAAAAAATTATGTCTACACCTCCTGATTACATGTTTATCCTACATGTTCATGCCTAAGTTTGTGTGAATAATGTCGCAGTGCATTATGCCTCCACTGCAACTCCAGTAGCAACTCATTGTATTAATGTGCCTTTGTTCCTCTCCTGCTTTATTTCAGGCTGTCTGGATCTCCCTCTCCTGCCAAAACAGGAGCTTTTGGTCCTACAGGAGGCACAGGAACGGGAATGGGTGGTGCCTTAGGGACAGGTAGTATGGCTGGAATGCAAGCACGAGGAGACACGTACAGGCTGGCCACCCATGAAAGTCCCAGACCCTCTGCAGCCCCTCAGTCTCTAAATCGAGCATCAGCTCAGGGCATGGGCACAGAACAAGGTCCTGGGCAACACGCATCGAGACGCAACCTACAAGTGGATTTCAGTAGCCATGCGGGGCGATCGGGTCGATCTCCATCAGTGTCTCCTGACCGGGGCAGCGCGCCTAGCTCACCCTACTCTGTGCCCCAGATAGCCCCCATGCCCAGCAGTAAGCTGTGCCCAATCTGCAACACGACAGAGCTGACCACTGCTGACGGAGGACCCAACTTCAACAAGTGCACGCAGTGTCGTACCACCGTCTGCAACCAGTGTGGCTTCAACCCCAACCCACACCTCACAGAGGTAAAGAAAAGAGTGTTTCTGTTTAGAGCTCAAGGACAGAATTGTTACTCAGTACCACTGTCATACTGGTATTTAAATCTGATCTAAGGTCAGGGTTGGGGCTTAGTACAAAGATTTGATTTGACAATGTTTTAACATGGCCATTTGTTTTACCGGCCATTTTAGGTACAAATCCTGTGAATCCAGTGCAAAAACATGAATTAGCTGCAATAAATTGCCACTCCGTGGCACGGTGGCTTAGTAGTTAGCACATTCACCTCTCAGTGCTAGGGATTTTCGGTTCGAATCCCAATCTGGGTGGAGTTTCCATGTTCTCACCATGTCTGCGTGGGTTTCCTCCCGCAGTCCAAAAACATGGATCAAGTCGATTGAATTCTCAAAAATTGCCCCATATAGAGTGTGTCTGTGTGAGTGAGTGTGTGCCCAGCGATGGATTGGCGCCCTGTCCTAGGTGTATCTGCCCAGCGCCCGAGACGTTCTTCCCTGGATGGGCATGGGGAACCCCACCGCGACCCTAATAGAGGATAAAGCGGGAGATAATGAATGAACAAAATTGCCCCTCCGTGGCACGGTGGCTTAGTAGTTAGCATGTTCTCCTCTCAGCGCTAGGGATTCCCGGTTCGAATCCCAATCTGGGTGGAGTTTCCATGTTCTCCCTGTGTCCGCGTGGGTTTCTTCCGGGTTCTCCAGTTTCCCCCCACAGTCCAAAAACATAGAACAAGGTCAATTGGATTCTCCAAATTGCCCCATATAGAGTGTGTCTGTGTGAGTGAGTGTGTGTCCAGCGATATATTGGCACCCTGTCCTGGGTGTATCTGGCCAGCGCCCGAGACGTTCTCCCCTGGATGGGCATGGGGAACCCCACCGCGACCCTAATAGAGGATAAAGTGGGAGATAAAGAATGGATGGATGTACTCAGGTGTTCTCTCTGAATCCAGCATAAATTACAGTGAGATAAAAGAGGAGACGGGCAGCACGGTGGCTTAGTGGTTAGCACGTTCTCCTCTCAGCACTAGGGATTCCCGGTTCGAATCCCCATCTGGGTGGAGTTTCCATGTTCTCCCCGTGTCTGCGTGGGTTTCCTCCAACAGTCCAAAAACATGGATCAATGTCAATTGGTTTCTCCAAATTGCCCCATATAGAGTGTGTTTGTGTGAGTGAGTGTGTGCCCAGTGATGGATTAGCACTCTGTCCTGGGTGTATCTGCCCAGCCCCCGAAACATTCTCCCCTGGATGGGCATGGGGAACCCCACCACGACCCTAATAGAGGATAAAGCGGGAGATAATGGATGGATGAAAGAGGAGACCCCCTGTCCTCCAGCTGTTAGCCGTTTAGCCTCGGCGCTAATCTTAGCAGTGACACTAGCACAAGAAGAGAGACGTTTTCATTTATTATATTTTAGTCACACTGCAGTTTCTGACTGTGACTCAATCAGAACGAACTGTGTGGTAGATGATTCACCATCGCCCCTACAGTCTGATGTCAAAACCCGCGTTCCTTTCAGTGCTTGTCATCTCAGATTACATGGATTATTATTCGAAAGTAATTTATATTAACAAAAAGATTATTCAAAAACAGCTATATATCATTATTCCAGTGAAATGTAGTCTGTAAGTAATAAATGTTAATGAGGATTTAAAAATGTTGGGTTTTCAGCCGAATACAGATATTAATGGAGTGCCTGCATGTCTGACCCACAGTTCATCACATCACATTCCGTTTTTAATGTGTTTTTAAAATGTATATAATCTCCTAAGCTGCTTATTTATGTCACAGGAGGTGTTAGAGCCTATCCCAACACTCACAGGTTGAGTGGTAAGGAAACAACCTAATATTTACTACATCTAGAACATAAGTTGGTAAACTGTTTGGATAAAGAAGTGTTTGAAGGAACCCCATGCAGATGTGGGGAGAACATGCTAAAGAAACTCCTAACAGCAATAAACCAGGCCTTTCTGTCTGGTAATTAAAATCAAATCCTGCCTCTCAGCCCTGGGGATCCTGATGCAAATCCCGATTTGGGTGGCACTTCCATGTTCGCTCAGGGTTCTCCAGTTTTGTCCCACATTCCAAAAACATGGATTCAAGGTGAAATCATACTTTCCTAAGCTGCCTATTTATGTCACAGGAGGTGTTAGAGCCTATCCCAACACTCACAGGTTGAGTGGTAAGGAAACAACCAAATATTTACTACATCTAGAACATACGTTGGTAAACTGTGTTTGGATAAAGAAATGTGTAAAGGAACCCCATGCAGATGTGGGGAGAACATGCTAAAGAAACTCCTAACAGCAATAAACCAGGCCTTTCTCTCTGGTAATTAAAATCAAATCCTGCCTCTCAGCCCTGGGGATCCTGATGCAAATCCCGATCTGGGTGGCACTTCCATGTTCGCTCCAAGTTCTCCAGTTTTGTCCCACATTCCAAAAACATGGATTCAAGGTGAAATCATGTGCTAATTAACCCACACAGACATGAGGAGAACATAGAAAATCCATCCAGATCATGACTTCAGTTTTCTCCCACTGTCCAAAAACATGGATTTAAGGTGAAATCATGTGCTAATTAACCCACACAGACATGAGGAGAACATAGAAAATCCATCCAGATCATGACTTCAGTTTTCTCCCACTGTCCAAAAACATGGATTTAAGGTGAATTAGCTACTTTGAATTGCTCCTATTAGTGGTTAGCACATTCGCTTCTCAGCACTAGGGATTCCCGGTTTGAATCCCCATCTGGGTGTGGTTTACACGGTCTCCCCGTATCCACATGGGTTTCCTTCGGGTTCTCCGGTTTCCTCCCACAGTCCAAAAACATGGATCAAGGTCAATTGAATTCTCCAAATTGCCCCATATAGAGTGTGTCTGTGTGAGTGAGTGTGTGCCAGCGATGATTTGGCACCCTGTCCTGGGTGTATCTGCCCAGCCCCCGAAACGTACTCCCCTAGATGGGCATGGGGAACCCCCCCCCTCCCCCACGACCCTAGTAGAGCTAATTCGCCCCTGTCTAAATTACCACTATATAGTGTGACTGAGTCTGTGTCCTGGGTGTATCTGCCCAGCGTTTGAAATCTCCTCCCATGGGTGGGCATGGGGCATGGGGCATGGGGAACCCCCCCCCCATGCATGTTATGCAACCCTAGTGGAGGATCAAGAAAAAGATAATGAGATGTGTTAATATCAAGATAAACACACTTACTGCCAAAACACTGTTTAAAGCAGGTACCTCAATAAGCTTTGTGTAGAAATATATCAGGTAAGAATTAAACACCATTGGGGTTGAAGTGTTTTTGGATCTGTGCACAATGTGTGTTGGATCTGGGAAGTTACAGATCATTATAAAGACTAATGAAGCCAGGGCTGATGTGTGGACATTTCCAGGCCAGTAAGTTTTGAACTAAAGCGCTGCTGCAGTACGGTACAGTCCTCTGAAGTTTCCTTTGATGTTGATGGAAAGTGATGACTGTAAAAAAAAAAAAAAAAAAAAAAGATTCTATAGAACATAAAAGAGCAAAACCCCTAAACAGTTTTCTTCACCTAAGGTGGTTTCTGGTTTCTAATTCCATCCATCCATTATCTTCCGCTTCATCCTCTATCAGGGTCACAGGGGGTTCCCCATGCCCATTGAGGGGAGACCGTCTCAGGCGCTGGGCAGATACACTCACTCACTCACATAAACACTCTATACGGGGCAATTTTTGGAAAACTCAATTGACGTGATCCATGTTTTTTGGACTGTGGGAGGAAACCGGAGAACCCGGAGGAAACCCATGCGGACATGGGAGAAACTCCACCCAGATTGGGATTCGAACCGGGAATCCCTAGTGCTGAGAGTGCTGACCACTAAGCCACGGCGCCGCCCACATGGTTCCTTTAAAAAAAAGAATTTTAAAAATCTAAATACAGAATACGTGTATTCACAGATGTGGGTTCCTCATGCCCAAACCAGGACAGAATGTTTCGGGCACTGGGCAGATACCCACAGGATAGAGCGCCAATCTATCGCTAAGCACACACACGCACTCACTCACACAGACACACACAAAACACTCTATATAGGGGCAATTTAGAGCAACCAATTCACATTGAATCCATGTTTTTGGACTGTGGGTTCAAACTGGAGAACCCGCGGGAAGTCCATGTGGACACAGGGAGAACATTGAATCATGATTTGAACCTGGATCTTCAGCGCTGTGTTGAGAGATTAGATGAGAGATGAGAATTTGTTGTTGCAGCCTTTTTACAGACAGATGTTACCCTCTTTAAGGAGGAGCAGTACATTACTTTGCCCACAGGCTTTGATTTGACTGTAAGAACTTTGAACTTCTCAGGACCAGAGTCAGAGTTAAAGAAGTTCTGAGAGTAGCATTAAATCAGATCGAACCTGAAGTCCTTTGTCATGGTCTGTGAGCAGCACTTTGTGCCATCAGATGCTTCAGATGCTTCCCTGAGGTCCCTTTTTTCTGAACTAATGACTTGAACATTGATCTCGCTTTTAAGAGTTTAAGATGAAAACACTGCAGATCTCCAGCAATGAATGTCTTTAATTAACGCATTTCAGAAGAATCAGGATCTTTTATTTAAGGAAATGTTCGTTTTTTTGTTGATTGTTTTCTATGAGATACGGCGGCACGGTGGCTTAGTGTTTAGCACGATCGCCTCTCAGCACTAGGGATTCCCGGTTTGAATCCCCATCTGGGTGGAGTTTCCATGTTCTCCCCGTGTCTGCGTGGGTTTCCTCTGGGTTCTCCAGTTTCCTCCCACAGTCCAAAAACATGGACAAGTCAATTGAATTCTCAAAATTTCCCCATATAGAGTGTGTCTGTGTGAATGAGTGTGTGCCCAGCGATGGATTGGCACCCTGTCCTGGGTGTATCTGCCCAGCGCCCGAGACGTTCTCCCCTGGATGGGCATGGGGAACCCCACCGCGACCATAATATATAGGATAAAGCGGAAGATAATGAATGAATGAATATTTTCTATGGGGCAGCACGGTGGCTTAGCACGTTCGCCCCTCAGCACTAGGGATTCCCGGTTCAAATCTCCATCTGGGTGGAGTTTCCATGTTCTCTCCGTGTCCGTGTGGGTCTCCTCCAGGTTCTCCGGTTTCCTTCCACAGTCCAAAAACATGGATCAAGTCAATTGAGTTCTCCAAATTGCCCCATATAAAGTGTGTGTGTGTGTGTGTGTGTGTGTACCCAGCGATAGATTGGCACTCTGTCCTGGTTGTATCTGCCCAGCACCCGACGTTCTACCCTGGATGGGCATGGGGAACCACCCCCCCCCCCCCGCGACCCTAATATATAGGGAAAAAGCGGAAGATAATGAATGAATGAATGTTTTCTATAGAAAATTAAGGTTTAATTTAGAAAGCAGGATTATCCTAGTGAGCTCACATGCTGGATGCCCTGCTGGTTCTTAGGTATATCTATGCACCCATATGTATCAACGCCAAGCTAATCATGTTCTGCTTTTCCGAGTGCCAGAACCCTGGCTTGTGTTGGCCGTGATAATAATCCAAACAGCACAAAAAAAGCAAAACAGCAGACTGTTGCTTTAGGGCCTGAGATTATGTGTGAGTTTGCATTTGGGGAGCCATGGAAATCATCATTAAAGCAGGCAGATATCATAATCCTGCAGCGTGAAACATTGATAAAAGATTATTTCTTTCAGATTATAACAGTCTGAAACTTCCTGTTAACAAAACTTCTACAAATAAAATTCGATATCTGGAATGTTCTCTATCAGAGGAACCATGTCAGATCAAGCATCGTAATGAGAAGAGCTCTGGTAACCACTACTGTGTCTTCATACTGGATCTGGATAAGTGGGGTTTTGTGCTTCTTACACTCATTTGGATTGTTTTTAATGTAGGTTTCAGAACCAAGGACCTGCTGTCAGATCAGAAGAGTTCTACTGTGGGTGGCACGGTGGCTTAGTGGTTAGCAGGTTATCCTCTCAGCGCTAGGGATTCCTGGTTCGAATCCCAATCTGGGTGGAGTTTTTATGTTCTCCCCGTGTCCGCGTGGGTTTCCTCCGGGTTCTCCGGTTTCCTTCCACAGTCCAAAAACATGGATCAAGGTCAACTGAATTCTCCAAATTGCCCCATATAGAGTGTGTCTGTGTGAGTGGGTGTGTGCCCAGCGATGGATTGGCGCCCTGTCCTGGGTGTATCTGCCCAGCGCCCGAAACGTTCTCCCCTGGATGGGCATGGGGAACCCCCCCGCAACCCTATATAGGATAAAGCGGAAGATAATGGATGGATGTAGTTCTACTGTAACCTGGGACTCATCAAATTATCTTCTGCTTAATCCTTTACTACAGTCATGGGGAGAAGGGGTTCCCCATGCACATCCAAGGGAGAATGTTTCGGGTGCTGGGCAGATACAACCAGGATAGCGCGGCAATCTATATCTGGGCACACACTCATTCACACACACAAACTCTATATAGAGGAAGGAAGTTCACCTTAAATTCCATGTCTTTTGGGGCTGTGGGAGAATACCAGAGAACCTGGACGAACCCCATGCGGACACGGGGAGAACATGGAAACTCCACCCAGATCGGAATTCAAACCAGGATCCCTAAACCTGTATAATTATTATTATATTTATATTTCTTTATATTGCGCGTTCGCCTCTCAGCGCTAGGGATTCTCAGTTCGAATCCCCATCTGGGTGGAGTTTCCATGTTCTCTCGGTGTCCGTGTGGGTTTCCTCCGGGTTCTTCGGTTTCCTCCCGCAGTCTAAAAACATGGATCAAGTCAATTGAGTTCTCCAAATTGCCCCATATAGAGTGTGTCTGTGTGAGTGGGTGTGTGCCCAGCTATAGGTTGGCGCCCTGTCCTGGCTGTGTCTGCCCAGCACCTGAAATTTTCTCTCCTGGATGGGCATGGTGAACCCCCCCCCCACGACCCTAATAGAGGATAAAGCGGAAGATAATGAATGAATGATTATCTCTTTATATTTGATCTTCTAATGATGTCTTTTATTTACGGGCTGCAGGTGTCGCTGTTGCTGGTGTTTTCTCCTCATGGACAAATTCTTTTTTTGTGTTGAGTTTTGTTTGTTCTCCCTGTGTCTGTTGCCAATCGTTTAGAACAGTCACAAGCCATATGAGTGATTCCCTACCTTTGATGATGAGGTCATCACCTTATCAGATCAATATCATTTAGATCGGATTTTTTTTTTTTTTAGATCGGAAGTTACATTCTTTACTCTCATCAAATGGGATTTGGTTTTTATTCTGCTACATTAAAGTTCACAGGAGTCAGCAGTTCAGACAGATCAGAACATAAACATAACATCAACAGAACAACAACAGATCATAACATCCTGTCCCTACATTTCATTTATTAAGGTGTTCAGGGCAAATGGGGAGAACATACAAACTCCACACAGATTGGTGGGCAGTGGGAACAGTAACCACTGTGTCACTAGCTGTTTCCATGTGTTTAGAAAGTGATGACATTGAGTAAATTAATATCAGAATTCCTCCTTTCATCTGTTCATTAGGCAGAACAAACAGGAGAGAGACAGCGTGAGCGAGAGACAGCGGGTGCGAGAGACAGCGTGAGCGAGAGACAGAGTGAGAGGGGGGAGAGGGAGAGGGAGAGGAGAGAGGAGGTGGCGAGCAGAACACTGAAGAAAGCTGATCTTTCAATTTTACCAGAGCTTCACACACAGTGCAGCATAAAAGCAGAGCAGTTATCACAAAACAGCAGCACACTCCTGACATTTCATTATCTCCCTGTACACTGTCTGTCTGTCTGTCTGTCTGTCTGTCTGTCTGTCTGTCTGTCTCTCTCATGTTCTCTCTCTTTCTGCCTGTCTCTCTGTTTCTCTACCACATTCTCTTAACCCTCACATCATTTATAAGTTCGGAAATACAGAAAGACTTTCACAAAGAGACCTCCTCCAATTGAATCATGGTTCTACAAAATCACTAACACAACGACATGCTACTAACACACACCAATACACCACTAAAACACACTGACACACTACTAACACACACCGACACGCTGATAACACACACCAATACACCACTAACCCACACCAACACACTACTAACACACACCAATACACCACTAACCCACACCAACACACTACTAACACACACCAATATACCACTAACACACACCAGTACACCACTAACCCACACCGACACACTACTGACACACACCAATATACCACTAACACACACCAATACACCACTAACACACACCGACACGCTACTAACACACACCAATACACCACTAACACACACCAATACACCACTATCACGCTACTAACACATGCCAATACACCACTATCACGCTAGTAACACATGCCAATACACCACTATCATGCTACTAACACATGCCAATACACCACTAACACACACTGACATGCTACTAACACATGCCAATACACCCCTTACACACATTGACATGCTACTAACACATGCCAATACACCACTTACACACACTGACATGCTACTAACACATGCCAATACACCATTAACACACACTGACATGCTACTAACACATGCCAATACACCACTAACACACACCCCCCCCCCCCCCCCCCCCCCCCCCCCCCCCCCCCCCCCCCCCCCCCCCCCCCCCCCCCCCCCCCCCCCCCCCCCCCCCCCCCCCCCCCCCCCCCCCCCCGGAATTAATAAATGTCCTTTAAATTAATATGTACACATGCATTTTACGACAAATCTATTTAATGTGTTTAATTGTTTAAAGCATCTAATTGTAACTGTACTCATAGTGTAAAAGAAGATAGAAAATCCTGGTTATGAATTCAAATATTAAAGACACTGGGTTTTAAAAGGTGCCCTAAAGCCAAGGTCCTCTTTCGAGTGCGCACTGTGGTGACATCACCATGGCATGGACCTATGGCGTATGAGTCCTTAAGGCTTGAGGATGGGGAAGCGGGTATGTGGGTCAGTCCTTTGCAAAAGGCAGAGCCACGACAGAACCGCTGTGAAAACGAGCTCTGTCGAAAAGAATAACAACATGAACCTATAAACCCAGCAAGCGACCGATCTGCCGTTCACTTTAATCAGAGGTTTGTCTTCTTCAGCTCTTTAAATTTATTCTGTGCACCATTTATGCAGAAAATGGGTTTACTGGAGACATTTTCCTCTGTGTCAGACGTACAGTTCCTTGCTTATTCACCATCCACATCATGGTGAGCAATGAGGAATGCATGATGCTGAATTTGAGTGGGAGCATGAGAGAGAGTCCTGATGAACTGATGTGATAAGTGCTGAATGCTTCATCTTGTAAAATGCTGACTTCCCTTTCTGTTGGGTTTAGTGCTTTAGACCAGCGATTCTCAACTGGTGGGTCACGACCCAAAAATGGGTCATGGACGCATTCTTGGCTAGTCACGAGCAAATTGTAAACAAAAAAATAAAAATAATTAACACTCATGTTCATATATCTTGAAAAGTAACAGACACTTAAGAGAGAGGCACTCATCAGACACATGCAACATTCTCATTCATGGTAACCAGCATTTGTTTGCCGGTTACCCTACTGTTATTTTGTAATGATGTTTGGAGGAAAGATGTCGAAATGCAAATGACCATCTATCTGTCAATTAGTTTGTGCTTAATTATAAGTGGGGAATAGAAATTAATTGAGAACTGTTAATTGAGAACTCAGTTTTTTTTAATGCTCTTTAATTCACTCAGCTTGTCTATGTATGTTTAAATGTATTTTTAAGGATATTTTTTAAAGTAAATATGTTTGGATTTTTTTTTTTAATGTATTGCGACTTGGGAATATATGGGTCCCGGGCTGCTTTAGACAATCCTCTATCCCTCCTTCATTCTATCTTTAAAAAGTGTGTCTCTTGTTAAATACAATGGTGTGCTTGTGTTTCTGCAGGTCCAGGAGTGGTTGTGTTTAAACTGCCAAATGCAGAGAGCCCTTGGGATGGACATGACTACGCCTCGCTCCAAGAGTCAACAGCAAATCCACTCAGCCTCACAACAGCCTAAATTGGACCCGGTCGTACCTCCCAATCAGCTCTTACCTCAGCTCAAACCTCAGATGCAACACCAAACCCAACCACATTCCAAAACTCCATCCCAGACGCCAAGCCAGGTCAAAGTGGGCTTTCAGAAATCTAATGGAAGTGGTGATCCTTACCACATTGGACCTCAAACAATGGGCCCTACTGCCCAAAGTGGACATTCTCAACCTGGACATCAAGGAGCCCAAACAAGACCCCAGGAACATACTGTAGAGTTTGGTCCGAAAACCCCAGGAGGAGTAACCCAGATGGGACAACCCCGGATTCCTCACCCCGGTGCTGTGCCTTTACCGGGCCTGGCAAAGGCCCCCTCACAGCCTGACCTTGGCCGTGGATCTCCAGTTCACCATGGTGGGAGACCAGAGCAGATCCGAAGTGCAGGGAGTTCCCCGGCTCGTCGTCCTTCCTCAGTACACGAGACCCCTCCTCAAGATGGTCTAACCAAGTTGTTCGGATTCGGGGCCTCACTACTGAATCAAGCTAGTACGTTAATTTCGGTCGACCCACTCCCTGGGGCCGGAGCTTCGGCGCAATCTTCACCTGCAAGGCAACAAGGTAGCCAGGGCCACAAGGTCGTCTTTAGTGATGCTAATTCTAAAGCTCCAACAGGACCTTTTGGTGCAGCCAAACCAGGGTTAGAAGGAGCTACGATCTCCCCGGGTCTTCATGCACCATCACAAAAACAGCCTCAGCCTCAGCCTCAGCAGCAATCAATGTTGCATCATCAAAAAGCAGATCAGCAGCCAGTAAATCAACACAAGACACAGCAGCAGCAGCAGCAACAGCAACAGCAACAGCAACAGCAGCAGCAGCAGCAGGTGCAGCAATCTCCAATAAAGCAGCTCCAGAAGCCAAAAGTCAACTGCCCATTGTGTAAAACTGAGCTCAATATCGGGTCCAGCGAGCCCCCAAACTTTAATTCCTGTACCCAGTGCCGCACACAGGTCTGTAATATGTGCGGCTTCAACCCAACACCACATCTTGTGGAGGTAAGGGAATTCCTCACACCTGCATATCTTTGAATATTCGGTTTACGACCATGTTTGTTCATATGTACCTCGTGTAACTATAACAACAGTGTCTAGATCTAGAACCTTAGAAGAAATCTCATCTCATTATTTTAATCCTGACCTAGTGTCACAGGGGGCAGGGTGGGTGGGTGATGGGGCGTTCCCAATGACCATCCAGAGGAGAATGTTTCAGGCGCTTGACAGATCACTCACAGACACACACTATATAGAGGCAATTCACACCATCCATGTTTTTGGACTGTGAAAGAACCCAGAGGAAACCCATGAGGACATGGAGAGAACATGGAAACTCCTCCCAGATTGCGATTCGAACCTGGAACCCCAGTATAGAACATCTGTAAAGTAGCATTACATAAGTTCTCTGCTGCAGCGCGGTGGCTTAGTGGTTGGCATGTTCTCCTCTCAGCGCTAGGGATTCCCGGTTCGAATCCCAATCTGGGTGGAGTTTCAATGTGCTCCCCGTGTCCGCGTGGGTTTCCTCCGGGTTCTCCAGTTTCCTCCCACAGTCCAAGAACATGGATCAAGTCAGTTGAATTCTCCAAATTGCCCCATATAGAGTGTGTCTGTGTGAGTGAGTGTGTGCCCAGCAATAGATTGGCGCCCTGTCCTGGGTGTATCTGCCTAGCGCCCGAGACGTTCTCCCCTGGATGGGCATGGGGAACCCCCCCCCACCCCGCGACCCTAATAGAGGATAAAGCGGAAGATAATGGATGGATGGAAGTTCTCTGCTTGGTTTCAAAATAACCAACAGTTTATTGGCAAATACTCCTTATCGTCCTCTGGTGGCCAGCTTTGGTTTGTTCACGCAAAATGCAAACTTTCAAATGTACATTGCAGATTCAGAGAATAAATCTTGTATTTCATCGATTCCCGTAATTTCCTACTGAGTGATCTTTGAAGGGTGTGGTGATGAGATGACGGACATCTACAGCTCATGTTTCAATAGGATATGGTCTCAGAACAGCTTCACAGAACTGTGAGGGTCTGAGATCGCTGAGGGTCTGAGATGTGTGATGGCATGATTTGAATAACTTGTATATTCATTTCATTTTAAGGTTTATCATTTTTTGGGGTTCACTCTCTCACTGACAGGTTCGTTCACTCTTTTACAGTCACACATTTCAGATAGTCTCTATACTTAGACCGTTACAGAATCTATCTGCACTCAGATATCAGCTCAACCAACTCGTTCATTAAACGAAGGGTGACTAAACATCGGGGTAATCTTTCGTTCGATTTCTCCACCAAAGAAATCTTCATGCTTCACATCACTCTGCAATTTGTGCACACAAAACCCTGATTTGCATATCCATTCTGTCTTCTCAGCCTGTGCCACCGATTGTGTAATAAATCCCCCGCATTACACCCACTAATGACTTACAATCTAATTGACAACACAAAAACATTAGTGGGGTTTATTTGGGATCTCAGTAAATTAGGATCCAACTGATAAGATCTGTTCAGACGGGAGATTCAACACACTACTGATTACAGGATTCAGTACATTTTCAATTAAACAAATACCCCTTTACCAGTTACTAGATGATCAGTTAGTATCTAAACATTATTCCATCAGGTATGAGATCATCTTTTCTTTAGCTGAATTCATAAAAATGTGACCTGTTTAAATGCAAACATTAAAAAAGCACATATTTCCACAAGCTTATCCCACTCACACTGTTTACAGCCATGATTTCATGATATGTCATCAAGGTGACACTCAGCTCTGTTCAGACTTATTGGATGTTGTGAGTATCTGATTTTAAAGAACAAGGAAAAATCTAATCTCATCTCAATATTCATGCTTCCCTAAGTCCATCCAGGTGAGAACATTTTGGGGCAGATACACCCACAGAATCTATTGCTTGGCACACTCACTTACACATACCCACACACAAACACACACTAAATGGGGCAATTTAGAGCATTCAGTAACAATATACTACAATACAATAGTTCCAGGAAGGCTCTCTGGTCCTTAAGACAAAAATGGATTGCAGATGTTTAACTGTAAGCCTTATTCATTCATTCATTTATTCATTCATTCATCTTCTGCTGTAACCTCTACTAGGGTTGCGGTGGGGTTTCCCATGCCCATCCAGGGGAGAACGTCTCGGGTGCCGGGCAGACACACCCAGGACAGGGCGCCAATCCGTCGCTGGGCACACACTTACTTACACAGACACACTCTATATGGCGCAATTTGGAGAACTCAATTGATTTGATCCATGTTTTTGGACTGTGGGAGGAAACCGGAGAACCCGGAGGAAACCCACGCAGACACGGGGAGAACATGGAAACTCCACCCAGATGGGGATTCGAACTGGGAATTCCTAGTGCTGAGAGGCGAACGTGCTAACCACTAAGCCACCGTGCCGCCCCCCGAGCCTTATGTTAGGCTTTAATACACTCACTATGTTACATATTTCTCCTCGGCACGGTGGCTTAGTTTTTGGCATTTTACTTCTCTACTCCCCATCCAGGGGTGATACACACAGGACCGAGCGCCTATCTATAATGGTCACAGATTCTAATAGATCTATTTACACAGCTCTTATAGAATGAAGAGACTGGAGTCTGTGTGCTTCATTTCAAACAGTGATGCATAATTCAGAATTATGGAGCCTCCCACCTCTTCGGGATTCTGTTGATAAATATTTGATCTGTAATGTGGCGGAGTGATTTTGCATGATGAATAAGTGAAGGCGTCTTGGACAGAATGCAAAGCTAAAGTCCAAAAGTATTCCAGTCCTTATTTTGAACATTATGAGGAACACTCCTTCATCCACGAATAACATGTAATCACTTACAGGTTTCACGCCGCCTATTTTTCTGATGCTCTGTGATTAGTGACTGTCCATGTTAAAAAAAATCAATTAAAAAAACTGCAAATGTTAAAATAAATTAACGGAAGAGAGCATTTTAACAGATCAGACATTTTTATTTAGAGTACCATGAACTGAAAAAGAACAAAAAGTCCTGTCTATTAATGTTTATGAGGTTAAGATTTCTCTCTTCTCGTTATCTGGGGGATAATAATGAGCTGCGATATATAACATCCCTTTACCAGATGTTACTAGATGATCAGTTAGTATTTAAAGATTATTCTATTAGGTACATCAGGTATGAGATCATCTTTTCTTTAGCTGAATCTATAAAAATGTGACCTGTTTAAATGCAAACATTAAAAAAGCACATATTTCCACAAGCTTATCCCACTCACACTGTTTACAGCCATGATTTCATGATATGTCATCAAGGTGACACTTAGCTCTGTTCAGACTTATTGGATGTTGTGAGTATCTGATTTGAAAGATAAAAGATAAAAAATAAAAAAAAATTTAAAACTGCAAATGTAAAAATAAATCAACGGAAGGGAGCATTTTAACAGATCAGACATTTTTATTTAGAGTACCATCTACTGAAAAATAACAAAAAGTCCTGTCTATTAATATTTATGAGGTTAAGATATATCTTTTCTCATTGTCTGGGGGATAATAATGAGCTGGGATAAATCTTAACCTCATCAAAACTAATATATCCTTTTTTTAATATTTTTTTTATAATTCACGGTACTCTGGTTAACATGGGATCTCTGGTTTTTCTTCCACAGTCCAAAAACATGAATTTAAGGTGAATTGACTGCTCTAAATTGCTCATATCCAAATTGCCCCTATAGTGTGTGCATCTGTGATGATCTTCCTCACACCACGTTTAGATCACATGCAGTGCCTGTTCAGATGTGAATACACAGCATGTGATTGATGAATCAGGTACAAAGAACCGTAATGACATGTCCGGACCCATCCTTCCTTTTATTAGCAGCTTGCAGAATAACCGGAATCTCTAGAACCAAAATGGAGTCCCGGCTAAAACAATGAAAACAATGAGAGGCGAGCTGAAACTGTTGATTTGGAGTCTTTCAGGCTGATGCACTGCACCGTGCAGAGCTGTTATCAGAGACGGACAGATTGCTAGAACAAACAGTTATACGTTCAGAGGATAGACAAGGATGCGATGTATTCCTGTCGGAGCTGCATGAGGCATGACGTGTGTTCGCTTTGGAGACACGGACAGCTGAACAAAATGAGCTGCGTCCCATTCTCTTCTTTTATCTTGCTGTCTTTCTGGCCATCTTGTTTTCGTTACTTTGCTCATTTCCTGTTATATTCTCTCACCTTTCTGGTGTGTGTGTTTTCTCTCACTCTCAGAGTGCTACTGACTTTTGAATGTTAAGTGGAAGCATGTGGAGTAAGTGCATCATCTGTCCAAAAGTATATGGACACAGTCTGGAACGGAACAGTAACAGCATTAATCACCGTTCACTGGAACGACGCATCAACATGGCTGCACGTTGGTCAGTGAAAGAGGTTGCAATTCGCAACTTCACCACTAGATGCCACTAAATCCCAAGCACTGCCCAAGCACCCTTTTACTACCACCTGTTCCATGTGGATGCGTTCTCATCAGCTGACCTAAATTACATTTACATTTGGTCATTTAGCAGATATTTTTATCCAAAATGACTTACAATGTGAACAGGCTTAATCACAACATCTGTGGAGCAATGAGGGTTATGGGCCTTGCTCAAGGACCCACATTGGACCTGGAATTTGAACCCACAACCTTCAGATTGATAGCCCAATGCCCTGACCACTAAGCTACCATGCCCAATCAGGTCTCAGGATTTATACAATTGGGTTACAGAGTTTTAAACAGATGATGAGACACTCATAGAAACTTGAAATATCTACTGTAGGTTGAACAATGTTCTTGATGAAGCTCCACTCAGATTAGGATTCCAACCTGGACCCACAACACTGAGAGACAGATGCTAAGCACTAAGATGATCATGTGTGCACTGTGGGCAGTGTGAGCCGCTGAAGGAGGTGCGATAAAAAAATTAAAAAAAAAAAAAAAAATAGAGGAATTTCTACAGAAAGAAAAAAGCATGATTAAAGTGACTCATTATAATTCTTTGGAGTTCCTGCAGCTTTCTCAGGGTTCCTCCACTCATACTGCCTGTTTTTGTTCTCGTTCACTCGTTCCGCAGTGCGCCGGTGGGATGTAAGCCTATTCTACTGAAGCAGAATGCTTGACATATGCACTGATGAGATATCAGAACTGAACTGGGCTGATCAAACAAGAGCACTCAGAGTTAGGGCTGATTCAGGGGTAGTACTCAGATCTGCAGCTGAGCCTGCAGTCAATTCACCTTGAATCAATGATTTTGGACTGTGAGAGGAAACGGGAAAACCCGGAGAAAACCCATTAGGACACGGGGAGAACACTGAAACTTCAGCCCGATCAGGATTCGAACCTGGATCCCCAGCGCTGAGGGGCGAACATGCTAAATGCCGCAGTGCCGCCCCCACATACAAACTCCACACTGAAAATAAACCTCAAGCTTGAGTGCACAACCCTACTTAGAGCATCCTCTTTCTGATGCGATGCTGAAACGGTCGGCCTCTTCTTTCTGGCAGGGCCCTTATCCCTTTTTCCCCTTCCCCCTCACTTTATTCTTCCCTGGCAAACTCTCTGTGTCTCATGTTCGATGGAGCTGAAAGGCAATATGGATGCATCATAAAAATAGCTCCAGCCGAGCTGTGCAGAAGAAGTTGTATGTATCATGAAAGGCATTAGATTGCATGTGCACTTCTGTTAATTCATGCAGTTTGGTAATGTGTGTATGTCTGAAAGCACTTTCAATTATCACTCACTTGTGCTGAGGCTCCAGCGTGGGGCATTTATGGTAATGAGCCGAGGATAGTGAGAAATGTTCACCCAGATACCCCCCACCACCACCACCCCCACCCCCTATCCCCAGGAAAAGCACTCAAGTTGAGTTTAAGAGCGAAACAATCCACAGGGAGATGTGGTACGGGCTATTGGATTAAGAAACGTTCCACCCTCGTTTTACTGTTCTGTACTAAAACGCCAACATGTCAGAGAGCTTAGCTTTAAAGCTCATCTAGAGTCTAGATGACCTCATTTCTTTGTGTTCTTTAAGTCTGAGGCATTTCATCCTCTGGATTCGACTCAGGTTTAATAAACGAGTAGATCCTGCACTGTGTGAAAAGATTATAGGGAAAGAATTTGGGAAATTACTCAATATAAGAACAGGGTGTCTGAAATGTAATACAGGAACCTGATGTGAAAAAGAAAAGGGTTTCAGGTTATTGTTCGTGCCGTACTGATAGAAACGGCGTAACATTCACTTCCATTATCTCATCTCATCTAGTTTAATCCTATACTGTGATTGTGGGGGTGGGGGGTTCCCCATGCCCATCCAGGGGTAAAAGTTTCGGGTGCTGGACAAATACACCCACAATCTATTGTGGGGCTCACACTCACACAGACACACACAGAGGAATATAGAGCACCAAATTAACCCTCAATCCATATTTTGGACTGTGGGAGGAAACCAGAGAGTCTGGAGAAAACCCAGATTGTGATTCGAACCCGGATTCCCAGCACTGAGAAGCAAACCTGCTTCGTACATCAACCTACTACGTGACTATGTCGCTATATTTTAAGACCAATATTGGAACTTGAGGAAGCACAGTGGTGTAGTGGTTAGCACATCTGCCTTTCAGTGCTGGGGATCCTTCTGCCTTCGTCACACATCGGTATCATGAATGCGAGATTGTCCAATGCCTCTAGAATCATGAGCTTCATGAGTTCTCATTCCTGGAACCACATGAGTCTACATACTTTGATGAACATGTATGAAGTCGGCGGCACGGCTCGCCTCTCAGCGATAGGGATTCCTGGTTGGAATCCCAATCTGGGTGGAGTTTCCATGTTCTCGCCATTTCCACGTTGGTTTCCTCCGGGTTCTCCGGTTTCCTCCCACAGTCTAAAAACATGGTTTAAGTTCAATTGAAGTGACCAAATTGCCCCATAAAGAGTGTGTCTGTGTGAGTGAGTGTGTGCCCAGCGATAGATTGGCGTCCTGTCCTGGGTGTATCTGCCCAGCGCCCGAAACGTTCTCCCCTGGGTGGGCATGGGGAACCCCCCACAACCCTATTCAAAGCGGATGATAATGGATGGATGGATGTATGAATTCACTCGAAAGAAATAACAACCCTTAAAGCAGAGCAACTCAAGGAGATCAGATCATTCAACAAGGATCACTAGTACCGTAACAGAACGAATGAACAACTAATTTTGATCCGTTGTTTGCTTTTCAGAAAAAAGAATGGCTTTGTCTTAACTGTCAGACTCAACGACTGATGTCAGGAGGGCTTGAAGACTCTATTCCTGATCCATACTCATCTCCAAAGCACCAATCAACAAGTTCACCCCGACATCAACCACAGGCCAACCAGCAACCAGCTCAACAAGCAATGTTTCAGAAAGTGTCTAATAATCAGCCGACAGGCCCCAAGGTGATGCCACAGCAGCATAGAGCTCCAGCAGCTCAGGGGATGGAGACCACTGCCCCGCCAACTGTCAAACAAGCAGGGGACGTAAAACCTCTTTCACAGTCACGGTCCTCTGCTCCCTCTAGTATTCGTTCCTCCATCAGTGAAATACAGAAAAAGGAGGTGACTCCACCAAGACAGAATAATCAAAGCATCTCTAGCATCGGCATGGAAATGAAGATTAATAAAAAAGGAACATCAGAACCAATTTCAACAACCAATTCAACTACGGACGACAAAAGAGACTCACAGCGGTCCAGATACTATGAGGTAAGGGTGGAGGTTGGAAAACCTTATGCAGCTGGGGAAATGATATATTAGTTCATATAATTGTTTTATTGTAAATTAATAAATCAGTCATTTACTGTAAGTATTTCTGTCTTGTAGCTTCGTTAGCACAAATAATGACTATAGCAGTTACAAAGTCGTCGTGTGACCTTTTCTATTGTTTTTTTTTTTGCAGGAGACAAGCAAAACTAACAGTACACAAGACCTATCACGGAGCCCACAGAGCTTAAGTGATACGGGCTACTCCTCTGATGGCATATCAAGCTCTCACAGTGAAATTACTGGCCTTGTCCAGGAAGAAAGCATCAAGCTGAGTGAGAGAGCTCTGTCTGGGCATCTTACACCACC
This sequence comes from Corydoras maculifer, assembly GCA_019802435.1. Classification (NCBI taxonomy): domain Eukaryota; kingdom Metazoa; phylum Chordata; class Actinopteri; order Siluriformes; family Callichthyidae; genus Corydoras; species Corydoras maculifer. The sequence continues at coordinate 281,653 of JAFMOD010000756.1, forward strand.
AAGCCCCTCTGAGATAACTAAACTGGAAAGCTCCATGCGACCGCTACTCGAGTCCAAGGTGTACTCTGATGGAGACAGGACATGGGACAAAGAACGTAGTAGAGAAAGAAAGCACAGATCTCAATCTTTATCAATCAGTCCTGAAGAATACGACTCGGACGAAGACTTAGAAGACATCATGGAAGAGGACGAGGAGCCGGGTGACTGGGGGGCTAAGCGAGAGTCCAGAGGGATAGCCGATGTAGGAGATAAAAAGAAAAAAGTTGATATATCTGAAATTGCAGATGAAGAGTTCATGCGAAGGCAGATCATGGAGATGAGTGCGGATGAGGAAAATGAAGACGACGAGGAGATGGAGGAGGATGATGAGGAGGACGAAGGTTATGGTTATAAAAAGGCAAAAAAGATACACAAACATCTGAGTGACTCCGGTAAAGAAAAGCGACGCCTAACGCATCATTCGAGTAGTTTTGAGGAGGAAAGCAAAACAAGCAATGAAATCTATAAAGGATCTGCCGAGGAAGGAGAGGAGGACCTGATTGGCTCCCAAGGAGGTTTACGGAGATTCAAGACCATTGAGCTGAACAACACCAACAGCTACAGCCGAGACATCGAGCTGAGTAATGAAAACGACTTGAGTCTGGACAGAGAGCCTGAACTTGAAATGGAAAGCCTTACAGGTTCACCAGAGGAGCGCTCAAGAGGAGAGTACTCCTCCACCATCCCACCCACCTCCTCCAGCTACAATTCAGGAACATCTCCAACATCTGTATCCTCAATGGAGGACGACAGTGACAGTAGTCCAAGCAGGAGACAACGCCTCGAGGAGGCAAAACAACAGAGGAAAGCCCGACACCGGTCACATGGCCCACTTCTTCCTACTATTGAGGACTCGTCAGAAGAAGATGAGCTAAGAGAGGAGGAAGAACTCCTAAGGGAGCAGGAAAAAATGCGAGAGGTGGAACAACAGAGAATCCGTAGCACCGCCCGAAAAACAAAAAGAGATAAGGAGGAGTTAAGGGCACAGCGACGCAGGGAGAGGTCTAAGACTCCACCAAGCAATCTTTCACCCATTGAGGATGCCTCCCCGACCGAGGAGTTGAGACAAGCTGCCGAAATGGAGGAACTCCACCGATCTTCCTGCTCAGAATACTCACCATCTCTTGACTCTGAGGCAGAAGGTTTTGAAATGTCTTCTAAGCTTTACAAGTCTGGCAGCGAGTACAACCTGCCTACGTTCATGTCACTTTATTCTCCGACGGAAAAAACCGAGACGACGTCTAATGTTACTATTACAACTACCACGTCCAGTGGCAAAACTTTAAAGAGTGCAGAGGAGGTTTATGAAGAAATGATGAGGAAAGCCGAGATGTTACAAAAACAGCAGAAGCAGCAGCAGCAGTCTTTTTCTCCAGCTTTTCAGGACGACGACAGACGGAACGGGCAAGATTACGACGATGACTACGAATATATAGACCAAGATGATACTTGCTATGAAAATGAGGACATCAATGATATCTATGAAGAAATTCGGCAGACCTCACAAAACATTACCAAACAGTTGGATGATCAGGTAGAACTCGATGTGGCCTATGCAGAAAAACAGCTGCTGGACACAGGATCGGCGTTTGCTAAACTCCTGGAACAGAGCAACGCTCTCCTGACGCCTGGCACCAGTCCGACTCAACTCTCAGCACCAGTGTCGTTCTCCGAGACAGGAACTGGGGGACGAATCCCTGATGTCCGAGTAACTCAACACTTTTCTAAAGATGGGCATAAAGACCGACTCAGAAGTCATACTGTCAAAAATGTCGTCACACCTTCAGCCGCTGCTACCACCATCACTGCCTATGGAGTATATGCCAGAGATGCAGTAACCACTCCACACACGACTACCACTCAGACTATGACAACAATCCAGTCCACCTCATATGGGCGCCAAACTGGCACCGTCACCATGACAACTACCAGTGTTTCTAATGTGTCCAGCAAAATAGCAGAAATCACTCAGGCCTATAGTCAACGTGAAGGGAGACGAGCATCAGAAAGCCGATATCAAGTGAGGGACGAGCCACACGAGTCACAGGGTGAACAGCGCATTCATAAAGCCTATGACTACTACAAAGCGAGTCCACCTCTTTCACCTACATCACCTCCTACCTACAGCCCAAGCCGATCTCCTTCCAGGAAAACAGCTGAATTCTCAACTCAGACCTTCAGCCCCTCTGAATATTCAAGCCCTGTATCGCCCGTTATGGCACAGGCCACTCAGACACCCCATAGGGCTGTTTCACCTCGCCTCTTTAGGCAGCAGTCTTCCCAAGACGCTACTTTCATGATGATAACGGTTGGTTCTGAGCCTACCAGTCCACCAAAACCAGTTACAGTTAATACTGCCACCTCCCCATTGTCCTCCCCAACCATATATAGTCACCAAGCAACATTTGATGCCTATTCACCATCTGCAAGTCCTCCTGACACACCTCCACATCAACAGTCACCTAGGCATGGTTTCTATAGAGGTCATAGGGTTGAGAGAGTAAATGTTGGGACGAGCATGGCAACTGCGGCTGGCACATACACGCGTGGGTCATTGTCAATGGAAAATATATCCTTATGTCGTATTTCCACAGTCCCTGGAACCTCCAGAGTTGAACAAGGGCAAAAACTACAAAGTGCAAGTGTAACAGATTTAAGAACTGCTCATAGGTCATCTCCGATTATTATGACCGATCATGGAATGGACCTAACGTCCTTGGCCACGGAGTCTCGACGGTACTCTGGCGGTGCTGATGGGAGTCCGCTTCGCCATTCCACAACTATCGAACCTATAATAATGAATCTAAACGTTCAAGAACAACCACATATGGTTGTCTCTACGGCCACAACGGTGAGTGTAACTGTTGCTGCCTCGATGTTTATATCGCAGCCCAAGCACCCTGTGGTTTACGCTGATGCTTTGCAGAACAGAACTGACTTGGGGCAGGGGATGGGAACAGTGGTATGCCTTGTACAGAACAAACAACCCCCCATGGATCCATCTATACCAAATATTGATGCCAAACTAGAGGATCTGAGTATCCAGCAGCAGCAGTTACTAAAGCAACAGCAAAAGTTACAGCAGCAACAGCAGCTCTTAGAACAACAGCTTCAGCAACACCACCATATCCAACAGCAGCAAGCTGCTTCCTTCGCGAAGCTAAGCTTATCAAGTCAATCGCCACTACAAAAGAAAGATCTGATGGTCAGTCAGACAAGCACTGCCACAGTGGTAAGTGCAGTATCACCTACTATAACACCAGAGATGTATAACACTGCTGCCCATCTGGATGTCAGGGGTAAGCCACCAATATCCGAGGTTGGAAACATGTCAAATATCCAGCCTCATGCTATGATGGTCCAGTTAGATGGTAATCCACAAAGAGCACCTCTTACCCAGTTAATCAAACCTGAAGAAGGACAGGATGCGATGGATCTAACCGGGCAAATCCAAAAAGAAAATCAAGTGGCTTGCTGTGATGTAGTTTATAACTTGCCCTTTGGTGGAAGCTGTGTAAGTGGTCCATTCTCTAAAAAGCCAATTACAGACGATACAACAAATGTGGGTGAGCCATCAAGACCACCTTCTGCACCACCACAACTCTATCAACCTATAGAGTCAAGACAAGAGAGATCTCAGTATCAAGACTATGCTTCAAAGTCATACACACTCCCTTTTTCTGGTCGGCTGCAGCCATCCATGTCTGAGACAAACCTCACAGAGGCAGGGCTTCAACCCTACCCCTCAAAGCCAGACACTCACATACAGCCATCTGGAGAATTAGCCATGGATTTGAGATCGATGAAACCAGTTTATGAAGGAGGATTTCTGGGAATGGGACTTCAGTATGGTTCGTACACAGACCTGCGTCAGGGTGATGTGGGGCCTCCTTCTTTACCCATCCGGAGGTTCAGCTCTTTGTCTAATATTAGCACTGATTATGGATACTCCCCGCATGATCTTGCAAGCTTTCAGGAGTCTAATCTTGCTCAGTATAGTGCCACTACTGCAAGGGAAATTAGTAGGATGTGTGCAGCACTTCATTCAATGGATAGATATGGCAGCAATCCTGATCTTCTACAGCTGGGTGCTGGACAAGGAGGTGGCCTACCCGGTAGAATGAATTTGCAGCAAAATCTTAGATCCAACTTCATGTATGGTCAAGATGGAAAGCCTCTTTCTCAAGCTATAACAAGTCTCATTAATGCTAGGCAGGCAAGTCTTAAAGCAATGTATCCATCGGCCATTAGATCAGCTGATGGTATGATCTATTCAACTATTAACACGCCGATTGCCTCTACTGTTCCAATTACAACTCAGCCAGCGTCTGTGCTGAGTCCATTATTAAGAGGGGTCTACAGGCCATACCTTACACCCAATATGACCCCAGTGCCACTTGCTAGCCTTACACGAATGCCTGTGGCTCCAAGAATACCAGTTTCAGGACAGGCACCTTATCATTTTCCGACATCAAGTCGTCTTCCTGTTTCTACAACTACAAGTGATCTAGTTGCGATGACCACAGAGCAGGAAGTACCACTCTATCTTAGTAAGTCACCAGCAAGCTCTTCTGCTACTGGGATATCTGCAACACAAGCTCAGGCAATGTCTCTACAGAGTGGCACGTCCTCAACCATGACGGGTTCAGTGCAAGTGAGTTTGCCTGCAAGTCAGTGTCAGTCTCAGCCATTAAACCTTTCTCAAAGCCACCTTCACACGCAAGGTTCAACGCGGCCACAAGTCTCACAGTCACCTTCACACCACCCTAGTGTTCCAATGGCAACACCTCCAGTAAAGACGAGTACGAGCAGTGCAGGATCTCTGGGAGGAACTCAGCAGGAGATGGAAACTGAAGAGGAAAGGTTGCATCGGCAGCATGAGCAGCTATTGCAGTTAGAAAGAGAGCGGATCGAGTTTGAAAAATTAAGACAGTTGCGCCTTCAAGAGGAGCTTGAAAGGGAACGCATAGAATTGCAAAGGCACAGGGAAAAAGAGCATATATTGGTCCAACGCGAAATTCAAGAGCTGCAGACCATCAAGCATCAGGTTTTACACCAACAACAGGCTGAGAGAGAAAATCAGCTGGTTCTGCAAAGAGAACAACTAGCTCAGCAAAAACAGCAGCTCGACCAAATACAATCACTGCAACAACAGCTTCAGCAGCACCTCGAGGAGCAGAAAAGACAAAAAACTGCAGCTGCTGTAGCTTCGGCTACTACTCAAATTCTCTGTGACCCATCTGGCAGAATTATTCAGTCACAAGACCTGCTCCCAGAGATGCAATATGGTGATATTCAGGTGTCATCCAGATCCCTACCCAACTCATCGTCGGAGATGTGTCTGAGGAGTAATGAGGGCCAAGCAGAGAGCAGATCTATGCGAAAACAACGATCGATGCCTCGGCTACAGGATGGCATTGAAGGTGAATTGACAATGTTTTCTTTGCCTAGTAAAATAGTGGACAGCAGTGTGCAAACCGATGATGAAGATGAAGGGGAAAGATATCTCATGTCCAGAAGGAGAAGGACTAGACGCAGTGTGGACTGCAGTGTCCAGACAGATGATGATGAAGATAAGGTCGAGTGGGAGCAGCCTGTCCGACGGAGACGCTCTCGGTTTTCCAGACACTCTGAATCTGGCGCTGACCATAAACCTGATGCCACTACGGCTCCAACTGCCAAAACAGGATCCTCCAGCATTGCCATCCAGACCATTCAGGACTGCTCTTGCCAAACAGAGACAGAGCAGCTAGGAAAGCTCTCCCCAGCAATACATGTTACCGTTCCAGATCCCAACAAAGTGGAGATCGTTCACTACATATCTGGTCCAGAGAGAACACAGAAGGGACAGAGTCTAGCTTGCCAGACCGATCCGGAGTCCCAGTGTCAAGGTGTGGTCATGCCACAAATCAATGTTGCTACAACAATCAGCCCATTTTCCAGCACTGGACTCATGAGCTCAGCAGATCCCCACCATCCCCGTCAGCAGGGTGTTTCCAAATTTGAGAGACGGAAACCAGATCCTTTGGACATCGGATACCAACAGCACCACCTTCATAATGAGTCGTTGTCCAGTGTGATCAGACCACCACCTAAATCTCCTCAGGTGCTGTATTCTCCTGTATCTCCTCTGTCCTCACCACACCGTGTTATAGAAACATCATTTTCATCTAGTGAGAGACTTAATAAAGCCCATGTCACACCGCAACAAAAGTCATATACGGCTGAATCCCCACAGAGACACCAGAGTCTGCCCCGGCCAATGAAGAATGTCCAGCGATCCTTGTCAGATCCCAAGCCCCTCAGTCCCACAACAGATGAGCAAACCAAGGCGAGGATTTCTCTTTATCAGCAACAAGCACTTCAGAGTCAGGTATGGGAAGTGTAATCTTCCATCTTAAGTTTTAATATACTTTTGGAATATATTGCTTAACATTTACCATGAATTCTCTATATTTTAGGGTTTTGTATTTTTTTAAATCCTTTAGAGACATTTATTGCTAATATTAACTGATGTGGCTTCAGATTTCCTTCAGTGCATCTGGTCACTGTGACCCAACGGGGAGAACGTTTAGGGTGCTGGGCAGATACACCCAGGACAGGGCGTCAATCTATTGCTGGGCACACACTCACTCACACAGACACACTCTATATGGGGTCAATTTTTTTTTGGAGAATTCAATTCACCTTCCATGTTTTTGGACTGTGGGAGGAAACCAGAGAACCCTGAGGAAACCCACGCAGACACGGGGAGAACATTTTGAGGATTTCAAATCTTAATTATTGTTATATTTATTTACAGTTTTACTGATTCACACTTTGTTCCATTTTTCCGAAGCAGAAGCTCAAAAAGTTGGGTTTTTTGTTCAGTGGTTGTGATGTTGGGCTATCAATCTAAAGGCTGTGGGTCCAAATCTTATAACCACTGAAGTTACCAGTGTGGGTCCTTGAGCAAGGCCCTAAACCCTTGTTGCTCCAAGGGGGTTGTGTCAGAGCTTACCCTGTGTTTTGACACCAATCATGTTGGGATACATTACTTTGGATAAAAGCATTCAGTAAATGAGCAAGTGTAAATGTTCTGGTCGATTGGCAGTGACTTGCAGAAACATAACACACTCCTTTAAGTTTTACATCCTTTTGATCCTTGCCCTCTTCCTGCTCTTCTATCTTTTCAGTTGATGGCACTACAACAGAGCTCCCTCCTAAGAAAGGTTAAACGAACTCTGCCCAGTCCACCACCTGAGGAGAATCAACTATCAATGGTCACCCCTGCCCTGCCCCATATGTATGTGCCCACTATGTCCTCTCTAAAAGCTGGCTCCCGTCCAGGACTAGCAGCCAAGGCTAGCCTTCTTAAGGACTTGACCCATGAACTCAAAGCTGTTGAGCAAGAATCCACTAAACTACGAAAACAGCAGGCTGAATTGGAGGAGGAAGAGAAGGAAATCGATGCCAAACTAAGATATCTGGAATTGGGCATCACACAAAGAAAGGAGACTCTGGTCAAAGAAAGAGAAAGGAGGGATATTGCCTACCTGCGCTGTATGGGTGACACTCGAGACTATATGTCCGATTCCGAACTAAACAACCTTCGGCTGGCAACAGCTGCTGCTTCTGAGAACAATGGACTGCTGACCAGACCAAGCACAGCACCACTAAGCCAATTTAGCAGTGAGCTGAACACTTCTGCACATTTTCCCCCTACAACCTCCTTTGTATCCTATCAATACCCACACCATCAGTCATCAGCAACTGTCCAACAGGTCTCCACATTTCAGAACACTGGATTCAGCCAGACTCCTTATCCTACGGTCTCTCAAGCTCAGGCCTTACCTCAGCCTACACCGCTGCAGACTCATCATCCTACTCCAACCTATCAAGCTCAAGGAACATACTCTTCTCAGAGCTTTCCACCAAATCAACCACCATACCCAACAGATCATACACAGTTACCACCAACTCAGCCGAACCAACCAGGATTTCAGCCTCCTCCCCAGCCACTTGTGGGTCCAACTCCTTACCCATCCCACACCACACCATACCCGAGCCAGGCTCCCCCCTACCCGGTCAGTCAGGCAACTACCTACCAGCCAATGGCAGACATCCTGACTGTTCATCAGAGGCCACGACAAACCTCATTGGCTGACCTTGAACACAAAATGCCAACTAATTATGAAGTCATAAGCAATCCAACTGTTGTAGTTACAACCACTGTTCAAGATTCTTCCTACAGTCAGTCTGGTTTGTCTTCATCTTACGGACAGTACAGTACAACCATGGCAAGTGCTTATGGACCGCCATATTCCACAGCAATTTCAAGTACTTATGGTGGGTACCCAACTACCTCAGCTACTTCATACGGCCAATATACAACTTCAGCAAGTACATATGGGCAGTATACCACAACTATTGCTAATACTTTTGGATACACAACAACTACAGCCAGTTCTTATGGACAGTATACTGCAAGCCTTGCTAATACATATGGACAAACAACACTACCTAACCATTTACACCCAGTGGACAGCCCCTCCACATACGCTGGTGATGGCATTTATGGTTCCTCAAACCTAGAGCAGAATGTCCCGAGGAACTATGTTATGATTGATGACATCAGTGAGTTAACCAAAGAGGGCATAGGCACCACATCAGACCCACACCGCGGTGAGGGCTATGGGCGTCATGGAGGTGATGGACTTCACACACGAGGGGGGAGCTCCTTCAGCCGACCAGAGGATGAACGTGATGCAGAGATGTACGACCATCACCATGGCAGGGGTAAGAGCACTGGCAGCTACCAAGCACGAGGGCGAGAAACGCATGGCCGGGTAGTGGGCAGCAATAGCATGGGTGGGGGATCCACACACCAATATGATGACTTCAAGCACCCTTCAACGCCGAGGACAGCCCAGAGGAACTCGGCGAAAAACCTGGCTTCAGCGATTCTGTCTACTAAAAGAAGCAAGCATCGAAAGCAAGGCTTGGATCAGAAGATCTCCAAGTTCTCGCCAATAGAGGAGGCTCGTGATGTGGAGGTTGACCTAGCCTTATACACCATGAGCAACTCTACCACGAGTGGTTACGGTACAGGTTTTCGATCTAGAAAACACCAGGATGAGATCTATGGGTTGAAACAGACAACGTATGACCCTCATCGAGGCTACTACGACGACGAACGACTTTATGGCTATGGCAGATCGCGCTCAGCTGGCTACGGCATGGATAAAATAACCCGCGAGACGGGTTACCGAAGCAGATCTTATGAACGGGACTATACAGACAGGTCATACCGAAGCAGCTGCGGCCGCAGTGGGCGCCCCACTTTGCGTTCTCAGTATTCGGAAGAGGAGAGTCCAATTAGTCCGATGGGGAAGTTAATGGGCAGTAGGCATGCCTACCACGAACCATCCAATTCCTATGGTTCAAGCCACTCCCTCCCTGATGTACAGGACCATATTCGAGACTTACCAAGGACCCATGTCTACAAACCTGATGATATGTACATAATAGACGATATGTATTGTGCTGTATCAGACAGTGAAGGTAATTGGGTGCTGAATGCCAGAGTCAGTGTCTACTTTAAACATCCCCCACCCACTCAAAGAAAAAGAAACAATAGAAGATGTAAAGGAGTAAAAGTCCAGTGCATGTCATTGTTGTGTCTTCATTCAACAAACTTTTCTCAGATTTGTAATGATGTTCCAACTTCAAAAATTGCATGTGCTGTTGTGTCACCCTTTTCTTTACTGCAAACTTTTAATGCATGGTTGTGTATGATGCTTGCACTAAGATCTTTGGCACAAATGTTGCTTGTGTACAGTGCTTGAATCTTTTGGTGATTAACGTGACTACGCTGGTGTTGTTATGATGTGCATGCAAAGTGCGTAACCTTAAGCTGATGTTTTTATTTTTTTTCTTCACCTTTATTGTTGTCATCTGCATGACCTATCTGCATGTCTTTTCTTAAATGGGCTTCAAACATTGATTTTAATCTACTTTTGGTTTCCAAAGCCTACCACCTCGGCCAAGAGGAGACTGACTGGTTTGAGAAGCCACGAGATGTTCGTGGTTCGCGTCATTATAGCAGTGGCCATTCATCCTCTGGGAGGCGTGGGCATGTTAAACACACATATCACGACTACGATGAGCCTCCAGAGGAAGATCTTTGGCCACAGGATGACTATGGTCACGGCCATCACACAACTTCTCGAGAGCACCGCCACCATGGCACCGGAAGTTCTGGCAGGCACTCATCTTCCCGCCATTCCGACGAGCATCGTTCGACTCGATCGTCACGTTCCTCGAAAGACCCCAACGTGCGGCATGAGTCCCGGTCTATGTCAGCATCTTCAGGAAAGAGAGGGGACTCCCGGTCTCAGGGTTACCACTCGTCTGATTACCCCAGGGACACTTCAGGTCATCACCACAGCTCACGCTCTGGGAAACAGTCCTCCCATCACCAGAGTTCTTCTAGCAGAAAGCAGCAGGATCTTCAAGGCCACTTAACATCGTCTAGACAGCTGGGCTCAGCTGGTCCAGCACAAAGGGGTTCAGGTGGACCCTTAGGTTCAAGAGGACAGACTGCAGCCCAACAACTTGCTGATGTACAGCAAGGTCAGCGAACACAGCTTCAGCAACAACCACAGACATCAGCGGCTAGACCAGGACTACAGTCGCCTGCCACTAGTGCTGCGCCAGCACAGGCAACACAACCACAACAGCTCCAAGCCAAACCTGGTCAGACTGTACCTCCTGGAAGGACACCTACTACAGGAGTGCCGTCAGCACCAGTTACAGTGAGTAGCTTGGAAATAATGTGCATATATATATATATTCATTCATTCATTATCTCCCGCTTATCCACTATTAGGGTCGCGGTGGGGTTCCCCATGCCCATCCAGGGGAGAACGTCTCAGGCACTGGGCAGATAGACCCAGGACAGGACGCCAATCCATTGCTGGGCACACACTCACTCACACAGACACACTCTCTATGGGGCAATTTTAATAATTCAATTAACTTGATCCATGTTTTTGGACTGTGGGAGGAAACCGGAGAACCCAGAGGAAACCCACGCAGACACGGGGAGAACATGGAAACTCCACCCAGATGGGGATTCGAACTGGGAATCCCTAGCGCTGAGAGGCGAACGTGCTAACCACTAAGCCGCCGTGCCGCCTATATATATATATATATATATATATATATATATATATATATATATATATATATATATATATATATATCTGATATTTCTTGAATCAATAAATGGATTTGGATCAATAAATGAAGCTTTGATAAACCTGACTTACAAGCTGTACCTATAGCTTATTTCATCTCATCCCATCTTATTATATTCTGCTTAATCTTCTACATACCCAACCGGGGAGAACACTTCTGGAGGTGTGTAGATACACACGGGACAGGGCACCAACCATCTGGGTGCATACACTAACTCAGACACTCAGGGCAATTTAGAACAGCCAATTGAAGGGTGGCATGGTTGTTGGCACTTCACCCCTTAGCACTGGGGATCCAGCTTCGAATACCAAACTGGGTGGAGAAAAATGTCCTGTGTCCATTTGGGTTTTCTCAGGGTTCTCCAGTTTTCCCTCACAGTCCAAAAACATGGATCCAAGGTGAATTGGCTTCTCTAAATTACCACTAATCTAAATTGGCCTTAAATATTGTGTGTGTGTATGTGTGTGTGTGTGTGTGTGTGTGAGTGAGTGAGTGAGTGGGTGAGTGTGTGCCCTGTGCTGGATTTGCCCCCTGTCCTGGGTGCATTTGCCAACGTTCTCGGCTGGATGGTCATTTTCCTTTTGCAGCTGAAAGATTGTTCATTTTTTTAACGTCATTGTGTAAGGTTTTTAAAATACATCAAAATAATTAAATATTTTGCAGTTATTTTATATATTGAGTGACTGACGACAGCTATAATTTTTCTCGCACAGACTAAACCTGAGCCTGTTGCTGCTCCTGTCACCGCCATTGGAGCAAAAGCAGCCATTTCCCAACCCAACAAAGCAGCTCAGCCTCCTCTTACAGGAATAGGTAAATATAAAGCCACACACACCAAAGTCTTATTATTGTTTTTTTTTTTTTTTTTAACAGTTATTTAAAATTTAGGTTTGTTAATTAATCTTTGATAGGCGTCACGGTGGCTTAGTGGTTAGCACGTTCGCCTCTCAGCGCTGGGGATTCCCGGTTCAAATTCCCATCTGGGTGGAGTTTCCATGTTCTCCCCGTGTCTGCGTGGGTTTTCTCCGGGTTCTCCGGTTTCCTCCCACAGTCCAAAAACATGGATCAAGTCAATTGAATTCTCAAAATTGCCCCATATAGAGTGTGTCTGTGTGAGTGAGTGAGTGTGTGCCCAGCGATGGATTGGCGCCCTGTCATGGGTCTATCTGCCCAGCGCCCAAGACGTTCTCCCCTGGATGGGCATGGGGAACCCCACCGCGACCCTAATAGAGGATGAAGTGGGAGATAATGAATAAATGAAAGAATAATTCATCTTTGATTAGCAGAAAGATTTTGTGTTATATATGTGTAAAAATATTATAGTCACATATATTATTCCATCCATCCATTATCTTCCGCTTTATCCTATATTAGGGTCGTGGGGGGGGTTCCCCATGTCCATCCAGGGGAGAACGTTTTGGGCGCTGGGCAGATACACCCAAGACAGGACGCCAATTTATCGCTGGGCACTTACTCACTCACACAGACATGCACACAAACACACTCTATATGGGGCAATTTGGAGAACTCAATTGACTTGATCTATGTTTTTGGAAACCGGAGAACCCCGAGGAAATCGGGAATCCCTAGTGCTGAGAGGCAAACGTGCTAACCACTAAGCCACCGTGCCGCCGCCACATATTATTGTTAAAGTAAAATTTTTTGCCAATCTATCGCTGGGCACACACTTACACGCACAAACACACTCTATATGGGGCAATTTGGAGAACTCAATTGACCTTGATCCATGTTGTTGGACTGTGGGAGAAAACCGGAGAACCCTGAGAAAACCCACGCGGACACGGGGAGAACATGGAAACTCCACCCAGATGGGGATTCAAACCCAGATCCCCAGCGCTAAAAGGCAGACATGTTAAGCACTACACCACTGTACGCCCTTTAATAAAAACAGGAATTATTAAGCATTTAAATGCTGTTACTCCCACCTTTGGTTTCAGTTTCATAACCTCAGATTTTCCAGCTAATGAGATTTGTCCTACTGTGTGCCTCCACTCGGAACCTCCACGCAATCAGTGCAGGAGTTTAATTTATGAATTATTTATTCTAACTGCTTTAATCTCTTTTTATTTCAGGTTCTAAAGCTGCTCCGAGACCTGGCGGGATAGGAAGTGCGGCGGGTCAACCTGGCATGGAAGGCGAGAGTGTGCTGTCTAAGATCCTTCCTGGTGGAGCAGCTGAACAGGCCGGCAAACTCGGGGAAGGTGAACAGAGTGAACTGCTGTCTTTCTGATTTCTGATTCCATTTCATGGCAGTTGGGGCCCTGAACAAAATGTCCCACTGACAAAATATCACTTAATTTAACAAATACTTAAACGTAAACATTTAAAACAAAACCCTCCTATAATACAGAGCACACATTATTACCGAAAAACCTATAAAGTACAAATCATGTTGTAATTTTAAGGAGTTAGTAGGAGGGGGGCCCCTTGAGGGAAATTTTAATAGCAGTGTCATTGTACTTTACTGTATTAACAGAATTTATAGATGCCTTACACCTTTAGTTGAATTTATTAAATTGAATTCATAAGCAGTTGTTGTCTGGGGGCCCCAGGCCAGCTCGGGGCCCCAGGCAGTTGGTTGGTTTGCTAGCATAAAGGTTCATTGGGTAGCGTTTAGAGACGTATTAACAAAAATGGAAGTCATCATTATCTCCATACAAATCCTTGTGTTCACCTTAAGGGGGCGCTGTTATGTGCACCACCATATTTCTACAGTAGCTGCATATTTCTATCAGTGCTGTTTATAGAGGCAATGCACTAAGGCCACCATGTTGGTTAAGAAAAAGAAATTTTGGTTGCAATCTGAAACCATACCGCTAGATGTCACTAAATCCTAGACATTGTTTATTTAAAGCCTTAAACTTACTGGAATGCTTTTGTATATTGTTTTGTGCAGGTTAACATTGCTAGTTTCTTTTCCAGCTTTAAAATGTTTTCTATTTTTTTTGATTTAATAGCAATCTCTGGATTTGGAAAGAAGTTCACCTCGTTGTGGTGAAACTGTCCAAAAAAAGGTGAGTAACAGCTCAGTGGAGATGACTGAATAAGAGTGGAGCAGGTCATCAAACAGGATGTTCTAAGCATCACTCAGATGCTTTCAATTTTTCACCTTAAAACGATTATGTATGTCACATATGTGACATAGGGCGGCACGGTGGCTTAGTGGTTAGCATGTTCTCCTTTCAGCGCTAGGGATTCCCGGTTCGAATCCCCATCAGGGTGGAGTTTCCATGTTCTCCCCGTGTTCGCGTGGGTTTCCTCTGGGTTCTCCAGTTTCCTCCCACAGTCCAAAAACATGGATCAAGTCAATTGAGAACTCCAAATTGCCCCATGTAGAGTGTGTTTGTGTGAGTAAGTGTGCCCAGCGATAGATTGGCGTCCTGTCCTGGGTGTATCTGCCCAGCGCCCGAAACTTTCTCACCTGGATGGGCATGGGGAACCCCCCCCACACCTATTATAGGATAAAGCGGAAGATAACGGATGGATGGACACATATGTGACATATGTCTGTGTGTTTGTGATTTCAGAATGTCCTCAGAACTGAAAGATGTTATGAAGCTTTGAACTGGAAAAACCTATGAAGTTTCTCTTCTACATTATAATTTTTGAGAGGGTGTGATAGAAGGCGAGATAGAGGGAGAGAAGCAATCTGGGTACACTGGTAAGACACATACACACACTCTGTCGCCATGTCCTTAACTTTTGACAAGGTTTCAGGACAGAAACAGCAGATCAGAGCGTTAAAGGGCAGAGAAACGTGACGAAATGTTGCCATGCTAACCAACTGCTCCACATAAAACAAAACAATTGATCAAAAAGTCTTTTTGGAAAATTGAGGCTAGAAATCTTGGCTTATAGCCATCACATCAGTTTATCCATAAAGTGTGTGACGTTTTAAAATAATAAAAAATTCTCATCTGCTATATGTAACTATTTTTATGTTTGGATATTATTTAAAGTAATCTTGAATTTTTGAACAATTATTGAAATAATATTAAATTTTTAAAAATAATTTCTGTAGTGGGCGGCACGGTGGTTTAGTGGTTAGCACGTTCGCCTCTCACCGCTAGGGATTCCTGGTTCGAATCCCCATCTGGGTGGAGTTTCCATGTTCTCCCCGTGTCCGCGTGGGTTTCCTCCGGGTTCTCCGGTTTCCTCCCACAGTCCAAAAACATGGATCAAGTTAATTGAGTTCTCCAAAAATTGCCCATATAGAGTGTGTCTGTGTGAGTGAGTGTGTGCCCAGCGATGGATTGGCGACCTGTCCTGGGTCTATCTGCCCAGCGCCCGAGACATTCTCCCCTGGATGGGCATTGGGAACCCCACAGCGACCCTAATAGAGGATAAAGCGGAAGATAATAAATGAATGAATTTCTGTAGTTCAATAACCATTTAAAATAATATCTCACTAATATATTTCATGTCAAATTTATACTTTTTGGTAACAAGTGAACTGACTTTGTTTCAGCCAATCGGAACTGGAATCACAGGACTCCATTCACACGGCCTGTAGATGTATCATCACAGAGGCCCTGTACGGTTGTTCTACTGCAGGCCAGACAGTAAGAGTTCACTTTATACTTACTATATCAAGCCAGCACGATGTCATAATTCATGCCTCAGTCTACTGTTGGAATATTGAGTTATTAAAGAAATAAAATAAAAACAATGCGGTAGCTCAGTGGGTAGGGCGTGCTAACCACTAAGCCACTGTGCCACCCCATATGCATACATATAATATAAAAAATATATATATATGGTAAGAGGGCACTAAGGCACGGTGGCTTAGTGGTTAGATTCCCGGTTCGAATCTCAATCTGGGTGGAGTTTCCATGTTTTCCCCAAGTTCGTGTGGGTTACCTCCAGGTTCTCCGGTTTCCTCCCACAGTCCAAAAACATGGATCAAAGTCAATTGAATTCTCCAAATTGCCCCATATAGAGTGTGTATGTGTGAGTGAGTGTGTGCCCAGCTATATATTGGCGTCCTGTCCTGGGTCTATCTGCCCAGCGCCTGAAACCTTCTCCCCTAAATGGGCATGGGGAACCCCACCACGACCCTAATAGAGGATAAAGCGGAAGATAATGAATGAATGAATATATGGTAAGGTGCATTCATGCTGTAGTGTTTATAAGCTGTTTATAAGTGTAATGGCGTGAGAAACTTTGAGTGTCTGGTTGTTTTGGTGTACAGTGATCTGTATCGATGAGGTTTTATGACGTGATACGTGGTAAACTTCTTGCTTCATGTCTTTGCAGGTTGCTCTGAAGTTTTCAGTCATTCGTGTTCTGGCAAGCAAACACTACCAAAGATCTACCGGTCAGATGTTCTATGAAAGATAGGGACGAGGTCATCACTTCCCTCAGACCACCAGAGGGCAGTGTAACGATGGAAAAAAAGGAAAGTGAAATATCCACCTCCCACAGCTCCTTCTCTTATCGGATCCTATATAGCATGATGGTTGCCATCAGTTTCCAGTAAAGGAGAGCCGGAATAAAGAGAAACAGAGGAGCTTCAACTGTTTACGCTCAACCTGGTCTTCGTAAAAATGGATTCCAGTGCATTACCTGCCAGGATTAGTGATTCCATGTTTCTGTAGCTGCTTAGATGACAAACGTGACTCCCCTCTCATCTCAGGGATTGTAGCGAAACACAGAGAAAGAAAATGAGTCAAAGCAACTTCATAGGTTTTTCCTCTTTATGATCTTTTTTTTCTAAAGGAAAAGAATTTAAAAAAAAAAAGAAGATGAAGAAAAAGCCAACGATGGAAAGGTTTTTAACTCTACATTCCAGAATGATGAAAAAAGAATCCCTGTTCTTTTGGTCGTTCGCTGAAAGCAGACGATTGTTCGATTCGATTTCCTTGCGGTGTGATTCAAACGTGTACAGTGAAGTCTGAATGCATGAAACTTTATATTAAGACCTTACACTGTTCACCTATTGGATGGAAGTGGCTAAGAGCAAAGAGAGGATGTGAAACAATAGCGATGGACTGAAATACAATGCAAAACCTATTCCACACAAACTGTACTGAGGACTACTATAGGACTGGAGAGGGATTTTGACCACCACCTGCGTCCTGTTTGTCTACTGAAAAGCCATTAAGAAGCCACCGCGGTGTGTGTGGCGCTCGGGACGGGCACGACCAGTGTCGGGGAGGATTTTGTGGTGTTTTACTTTGTTGCCTTTTTGCTTTCCTTTTCTTTTTCATGAAAGACACGTCGCCTTAAAATCACTTTTGAGTTTCTGTTCTTATGTTTATGGGACATTTCCACACTTTACTTTATATGTGACACAATGTTTATATTTTTTAGAATAATTTCTATGAGGTTTGTTTTGATAACCGAGTTTCATGATTTGTTTGCATTGCTTTTGAGGTTTTTCATCATCAGATCCGTTGATTTTACTATGGGTTTCGGTTTTGATGAATAAGCAATAGTGGATGGACGTCTCAATATAAGAGCACAATTAATAACACTATTTATTCACACTAGTGTTTAGGAGAGCCATGATCCGTCGACTGAGCTGAAGAGTTCTTATAAGATTGCCCTGTCCCTATAGGGGTGTAAAACGGAGTGTCCAAATCAAACGAAAGCAATAGTTCCAAGTAATAACAGGAAGGCGATCTTAAAACTCAACATCAGGTCCAGACAGTTTCTTTAAAAATCACTGGAGAGAAAAAAAAATACCAGGATGAAGTTCGGAAACGTCCCGTGTGTATAGCCGTAATGCAACGCCACACTCCCCAGTTGGTGTTGACCTGACAGTGAGGATTAACCCATGCAGTCTGAACATTTCCTGTTCATAACAGAAGCCTCTCAGGTCAGATCTTCCAGGCGTTAAAGCATTTCCTGTACCTGTCTTGGATCAAGGTAGTGATGATCTTTACGTTGAGATGTAGCCACTTAAGCTAGGATAAAAGAAACAGCATGCTCTAATAATGAAAAAAAAGCTGAAGCACCTCAATGTTATTACACATTAATATTGTGAGAAACTTGGATCCTTGTGTATATAAATATACATGTGTGAGATTTTGGTCAGTACCAGAACTAGCTTAGATTAACAAGTAGAGGAGAAGCGACGGGCAACTTTACACTTCAAACGTTCTATGCAATGACTCTTAAGTGGGAGACAGAAGTTAGGATACAAGACACCGAAAGGAACATGGACAAGGGTTTCGAAAATAAAGCTCATATAAAGTTAAGATTGGCCTGTAAATAGGTTCTAATGTAAAAAGTTACAAATAATGTTTTCGGTTTGGATTTCATGGCATGTTTGAGTCCACCATCATACAACGTTTAAGTGGCCAGCACAACGTGACCAACCAAAAGCAAACCCATGAGACTCAGCAGAACCAGTCTGTCAAAATATCAGCACAGTCTTCTGATGTACTTGTTAGCATGGCCTACTGCGCATAACCACTGCAACAGCTGGGGGTCCTGCATCAGTTCTCTGCAGCTTAGCTGTCTGTTGATGCACTTGTTATTAAATGGACTGAAGTCCAAGGATGTAAACGAAACAGAAACACGAGGAAAGGTTACTGTAAGAGTAACAACTGTGATCTGCTTGTCGACCCATTCCCATCTTCGTGATACATATACGTGTCATTTCTGACGAGATTCAACAGGCCATGGGAGATTTTGTGCAATATTAAAGATACGGTATCATGGTTATATGGGATAGCAGCGCACAACCGGATGAACTTATTAACTCCTGCTGTTTCTTTCCCCCTCTGTTACACCTTACCACCAGAGAGGTCCAGAAGACCTCATAAAACCACAGAATTTTATTTAGACTTGTTCATGTTGAATTAAAGGATACAATTTTATAATTCCAAATAGCTTAAAGATATAAAAAAGTATGGATTTTTATTTTCTAAATTGTATTTAAAATATATTACTTTATATTCTACACAGAGGATATTTCAAAATAAAGGTATTAAAAATATATCCTGCTAAAGACCAATGAGGAGGTTGGACTGTACGACACGCTGGCAATTAGACTGAATCTAACATTCGAATATTAAAGAAAGAGTTATTTATTATATATAAATGAGAAAGAAAGTATATAATAGTAATAGCTGTTCATTTTTGTCTCTTATTTACCTCAGGAAAGCACACAGGAAACACGACGGTGACCTAAAGGGGGTTTTAATATGCATTGTAGTAAGGGCTTATTATCAATATTGAGAAAGCCATCTTGTTTTGCCCTGAAAATGATAACTGGGGCGATTGTTGGTAATGTTGGAGAGAAAAATGCCTCATCCCTGTTTGGTTTCACACGAACAAATGATGACTACTATTTATGTGCTGGGTGCTGAGGCTGCCCCGGATTTCCCCCTCTGCTGGCTATCAGCACACTGACAAAACATTGACAGGAGACAGGGGTTTTGTGGATTTAACTGAAGGTTTAACTTTAATCCTGAGCTGTGGTAATGTTTCGGTCCGGTCTCGTGGTCCCGAATTCGGTTCTGCCCACGAAGAATTTAAGAAAGAGATGCGATGCAAGCTACAAACAATCCTCTCACTCAGACATCAGGGAAAAAAATGTCATCTTTAGTTTTATTGTCTTAGATTTTAATGGACTCGAGTAACAAGTGCATGAGCTTTTAGCAGCAGTCCACTGATCCCCCGCTCCTCAGACCCCACCGGTAGCCATTTTCACTATAAATACCACCCACACCAACATAACTCACACATGCACAAATAAGTGGTGTGTAAAACAAAAATTTAAAGACCAAAATTGTGCTTTGTGTTTCATTTTTTTCCAAGATCAGAGCATTGTGTACAACAGACGAAATCTTAAAAACAGCATCGTGTACGTGGTTGGCTCATGTGGACTGTTTGGAGAGAAAAAAAAAAAGTTCTATTAAGACACATTATCGGTCTGTGTAGAGATTCTATACATGTTGTGTTTGTACAGTGAAGGGGAAATAATTATAAAGAGAGCCTAGCTTCCAAAACAAGAGGGTTGAGATTGGGAAACCTAAAATATCAAGCTGGGAACATTAAGGGATTTAAGTTCTTTGGGGAAAAAAAAAGAAAACTATGGTACATTCACTGTTGTAAGTGCAATGAACTATTATTCATGTACCCATTGTAAACCTTGTGTATGTTTCAGTGTATATCTGTAAACAGTTGTAGTTGGCTTGGTGCATCATGTCATGTTATGTGATGAATGGAATAATGACCCTATAATACATTTCAATCAGGAACAAAAGAATAAAGAAGAATTTCAAAAATGAAGAGTGGAGTGCTGTCAGGTTTACAACCCAGGAACATAAAACCTACAAAATCTGCACATTGTTAGCAGAAAGTGCTAATGATTAGACGTCATGCAAACTGATAATCTCATTTAATCTCATTTTATTAGCCTCTGCTTGATCCTCAACTAGGGTCATGGTAGGAGTGGGCCAATATCACTGGGCACAAACTCACACACACAGACACACATTATAAGGGGGCAATTTAGAGCAGCCAATTCACCTTGAATCCATGCTTTTGGACTGATGTGGACACGTACAGAGAGAACATGAAAACTCTGCCCAGATTGGTGAGAGGTGAACATGCCAACAACTAAAATTAACTGAAAATGAGTGGTAAATATGTTAAAGGTTTTATTATTTTAATGCATTTGACTTATAAAGAAATAAATCCAATGCATTAAGATATAAATCCAACACGTTCATTAACAAACTTTCGATTCTTCCTAGATTCTGGACTTTTTTGCTTGACTAAAACTGGTAATTAAAGAAGGTTAAAAAGGGTTCTGAAACATAATCATTTGAAAAGTGAAGGTTCTCTATGTGGTTTCACTTCGCAGGGAAAATTAAAACTTCCTCATAGAGGGCTGTAGAGTATCGTATGAGTTTATTCACTAAACACTAAGAGTCGACTCTTTTAATGCTTTGTAGTGATCCTATAGACTAACAATTCCATCCATCCATTATCTTCCACTTCATCCACTACTAGGGTCGGGGGTGTTCCCCATGCCTATTCAGGGGAGAACGTTTCGGGCGCTGGGCAAATACACCCAGGACAGGGTGCCAATCTATCACTCGGCACACACTCACTCATGCAGACATACACACAAACTCTATATGGGGCAATTTGGAGAATTCAATTGAACTTGATCCATGTTTTTGGACTGTGGGAGGAAACCGGAGAACCCGGAGGAAACCCACACAGACACGGGGAGAACATGGAAACTCCAGCCGATTGGGATTCGAACCGGGAATCCCTAGTGCTGAGAGGCGAACGTGCTAACCGCTAAGCCACCGTGCCGCCCTAGACTAACAATTATCTAATAATAAGGGCGTGGTGGCTCAGTGGTCAGGGTGTTGGGCTATCAATCTGAAGGCTGTGGGTTCAAATCCCAGGTTCACTGAAGTTACCAGTGTGGGTCCTTGAGCAAGACCCTTAACCCTCATTGCTCCAGGGATGTTGTGATTAACCCTGTGTTCACCTTTAAGTCACTTTGAATAAAAGCGTCTGCTAAATGACCGAATGTAATCTAACAAAAAACACATTTAACACGTTGAAGATTACATCTGGCATCTAAATATATGTTGATTTATGAATTACTTATTTAAATAAATATCAATTAATCGAACAAGGGGCGGCACGATGGCTTAGTGGTTAGCATGTTCTCCTCTCAGCACTAGGGATTCCTGGTTCGAATCCCCATCTGGGTGGAGTTTCCATGTTCTCCCCGTGTCCGCATGGGTTTCCTCCGGGTTCTCCGGTTTCCTCCCACAGTCCAAAAACATGGATCAAGTCAATTGCCCCATGTAGAGTGTGTATGTGTGCGTGCGTGTCTGTGTGAGTGAGTGTGTGCCCAGCGATAGATTGGCACCCTGACCTGGGTCTATCTGCCCAGCACCCGAAACGTTCTCCCCTGGATGGGCATGGGAAACCCCCCCCTCTCCCCCCGCGACCCTAATATAGGATGAAGCGAAAGATAATGAATGAATGAATTAATTAATAATCGAACAAGGCACGTCCATAGAATCGACGTTTGAAAGACTCACGGAAACCCAAACGACTCGCCGGTAGAGGGCGCGCAAGCGCAGCAGTGTGTACAGTGAATCATTCTGTCATGAGAAGAACCGGCGCGTGCGGTGTGTGTGAGGTATCGATGTTGTTTTAAAGACAAACCTGAACGCCACGAAACCCAGTGTATTAATGCTTTTCAGTAAAAGTGTTCTGTTAATAACAGGCAAATTGTTCACCGGTCGTGTTTGGATTAAATACAAAAGAGAACGGTGTTCGTTAATATTATTACAGAAAACTGTAACGACGCGGAATTACAGCACGCGCTCTCAGACGGACATGGCTTCCAAGGTAGAATTCTGTTCAATTCCATTCAATTCTATTAAATTCCATAATCTAGTTTGCTTTATGTTAGTTGCTTTAAATACAACTTTCTCCAAAGGGCTACTTGGCTAACTATTAGCACTGCTTCTGGTTTTATGAATAAAGGTTATTTAAAGGTGTAGCATGCTACACAAAGTCTGTTATTTGTTAATAAACTGTTTTCTATTCTCTTGTAAAAGGTGAATGTAGGTGACGGTTGTATGACGTCACAGTAGTGTCCATTATTAATACTGTACTGTAAACGTTTCTGTAGTGACGTGATCAGCAGCAGTGTAAACACACACACACACACACACACACATTATATCTGAGTCTCCCCATTCAGACACAGGGAGACATGGAAACTCCACCCAGAGTCATGGTTGTCCTGGCATGGACTCTGGGTGGAGTTTCCATGTTCTCCCTGTGTCTGCATGGCCTCCCTTAGGTTTTCTGGTTTCCTCCCACAGTCGTAATACATGGATTCACTGTGAATTGGCTTCTCTAGATTGCCCCATATACCGTGTACCCTGGATGAACCGTATAATAAACTGTGACCAATTCAACTTCTGTGCTAAGATCAGTCCAGCTCTCGATAATCCATCCAGTGTTGATGCTTTTTCCTGTCTAACTGGAGTGGAGTCATTATTTACACTCTACAAGCAAACTGGCTTGTTTTCTGTAAACATATGAAACATAGATAGATGGATATAGATAGATAGATAGAGTGTCACTTTGTAGAATGTGAAGATGAGGAGACTTTAAAATAACATGCATTATTTAATACTGAGTTTTTTTTATGTGGATGTGTCCAGGTGATGAAAAGTCCAGAGGAGATTGTTAAGCTCTACCGGGAGCAAAGTCAGTTCCCGCTCCTGAGTCGGGCCGACCTCGGACCAGTAATCACATCACAGTATGGTGGAAAGTACCGCAGCATCTCCACAGGTGTGCAGCCACGTGACCATCCATAATACAATTCGGTTTGAAACGAGCAGCAACATCTCAACCACTAAGGTGGTGAAGGTTGCACTATTGATAACACTAATGAAATGTTTCTAGATTGCTTGGTGGTGGTTTGACTCCTGATCACGGAGCCTGGTCACCTATCCCGTGTCTGTGTGGGTTCTCTCCCACGGTCCAAAAACATGTTATTGATGAATTAATGATGAGAGTGTGAGTGTGTTTCTTTCCAAGGTGTTCTTCATATTTTCCTATAAATGTTACAATAAGCTTCAGCATGTATCACAAACATGATGAGGATAATGAATAATGTAGGAAAAATCATTTGGATCACAATTTGATGTTGGGGTTTAATGGGCGGGTGGTGTAGTGGATACCACGCCTCTTAGCGCTGGGGATCCAGGTTTAAATCCCAATCTGGGTGGAGTTTGCATGTCTACATGGGTTTTCTTTACGACCCTAGTCCCAAGTATATGATTAATCAGAGGATAATAAATGGATGGATGGGTTTATTGGGCCTGGTGCAGAACAAGTGTTACAATAACACCTTTTGTCTTTAAATCACTCAGAGTGGACTCAGCGGGACCTGGAGAGACACGAGAACATTACATTCTGCCGACAGTACATTCTATTTTATGACGACAAGTCGATCGTTTACTCTGGACCTTCGGGCAACTGCACAGAGATCAAGGGAGAGTAGGTGTCTCGAGTGGCTGTCCTAAACTAAATGATTTAATGTAGTGAGTCCTCTACACGTCCTCATATCGTCCACTGAGCCGTGTCACTATACTCATGTGCAGGCTGCTGAGCAAAGACTCTCCATCCGGAGACATGAAAGCTGTGGTGAGGGAGTGCTCCATACAGGGAGAAGATAAACAGTTTCTGGAGGTCAGGATCAAGTTACTCTTTTAAAGCACGTAGAGCATCATATGTGCCGTGATGTAATCTTCATTTTCAAACATGTTTTGGTATTAATATATAAACTACAGGTTCACAGTTAGGTCACTACATCCACTGATAATTAGATCATTACTGACCATCTCACATAGCATTTAGGTTTGAATCCCGATCTGGGTGTTCTTCCTGTGTCCATGTGGGTTTTCTCCGGGTTCTCCGGTTTCCTCCCACAGTTCAAAAACATGGATTCAAGGTAAATTGGCTGCTCTAAATTGCCCCTAAAGAGTGAGTGAGTGTCTGCCACTGTTGAGTGAGTGGCAGACACTGGGCAGAGTGAGTGACTGCCCACCGATAGATTAGCACCCTGTCCTGGGTGTATCTGCCCACATCCTGAAACATTCTCCCATGGATGGGCATAGAGACCCCCCCCCCCCCCCCCCCCCCCCC
>JAFMOD010000756.1:307175-349926 GCA_019802435.1 Corydoras maculifer
CCAAACTAATACACACAGATGAACCACAGTGAGTGACAAATTGCTGAAACACTCAGTGTACATGTCAGCTTATATCTCTCTCTCTCTCACTGCTTTTGATTTGAATGTCTGAACTCGATGTGAAGGTCAATTCGGCTGCCTGGTTTGGTCTCACTCTGAGACTCACCTGCTGTACGTGGCTGAAAAGAAGCGTCCCAAAACGGAGTCTTACTTCCAGGTCTGATCCTTCTCTAAAAACCCTCTAACGCTTTTTGGCTGGTTAAAATGCAGTTTAAAATTCTGGAACACATGTTCTCTTTCCCCCACGTTACAGTCAGAATCCAGCTCCCTCAGTGATGAGGAGGTGGCAGTGAGGCCTGAGAAAAAGGAGGAGGCCATCAAGGTAAATCTTCGGACATGTCGGATGTGATGGAGGATAAGCTGGATCTGTATTTGCTGATATGTTGACAGGATTTAAACATGTACAGTGTTATTGGTTTCTTTCAGGGTGATCAGTTTGTATACTATGAGGACTGGGGTGAGGCTCAGGTCGGTAAGAGTCAGCCTGTACTCTGTGTGCTGGACATTGAGGGCAGCAACGTGTCTGTGCTGGAGGGAGTGCCAGAAAATATATCTCCAGGACAGGTGTGTATGTGTGTGTGTGAGAGAGAGAGATTCTCACATAGATGTGTTTTGCATGCAGCCTGTTGCAGTTGCTAATGCAATTTCCCCCTTGGGATTAATAAAGTATTCTGATGATTCTGACATTAATATAATTCTTATTCCAGGCGTTCTGGGCTCCTAATGATACCGGTGTTGTGTTTGTGGGATGGTGGCACGAGCCATTCAGACTGGGTTTGAAATACTGCAGCAACAGAAGGTGAGCATGTTTAGGGGGGGTAAAAGCCCGTCCCAATTTTGGAATTTAGCAATCTTAAAAAAATTTATTTTAGCAAAAACCTAACAGATTAATTAATAATAATAATTCATTCATTCATTCATTATCTTCCGCTTATCCTCTATTAGGGTCGCGGTGGGGTTCCCCATGCCCATCCAGGGGAGAACGTCTCGGGCGCTGGGCAGATAGACCCAGGACAGGGCGCCAATCCATCGCTGGGCACACACTCACTCACACAGACACACTCTATAGGGGGCAATTTTTTGAGAATTCAATTAACTTGATCCATGTTTTTGGACTGTGGGAGGAAACCGGAGAACCCAGAGGAAACCCACGCAGACACGGGAGAACATGGAAACTCCACCCAGATGGGGATTCGAACCGGGAATCCCTAGTGCTGAGAGGCGAACGTGCTAACCACTAAGCCACCGTGCCGCCTAATAATAATAATAATTATTATTATTATTATAATTATAATACATTAATAATAATTAATAAAATAATAAGAATTTCGTAGCACGTTTCTCATGCTTAAAGTTGCTGTACAAAAATAAAACAAAAAAATTTATCAATTAATAAATAGAGCAGAGTGGCATGGTGGTGTAGCAGTCAGTATGTCTACCTCTCAGTGCTGGGTATCCAGGTGTGAATCCCAATCTGGGTGGAGTTTCCATGTTTTCCCCATGTCCGGGTAGCTTTTCTCTGGGTTCAATCCTCCTACAGTCCAAAAACATGGACGCGGGGTGAATTGGCTGCTCTAAATTGCCCCAAATAGAGTTAGCATGCCTCCAGTGATAAATTGCCCATGGGGAATCCCCAGTCGTTAACCTTGGAGTGTATAAGTGAAATATAATGAGATTATATGAATGTATTGTATTTTTGACCTGGCAGGGTATATCAGCAGGTCATTTATTTTTTTTAAAAACATGAAAATTCCTTTTTTGTATTTCAGGTCTGCACTGTTTTACGTGGATCTCACTGGTGGAAAATGTGGTGTGTTTTTAATTTGATGTATTTAATAAGTCGAACTAAAGCTGCTTCACTGGTAAGAAATGTGGCTCCTCTCTCCCCTTTCTGGTTTCTAGAGCTGTTATCATCCGACTCTATGGCAGTGTGTTCTCCTCGCCTGAGTCCTGACCTCTGTCGCATCGTCTATCTCGAGAGTGGAGTGTATGGCCCACATCAGCAGTGCAGCAAACTGTGCATGGTGTGTGTGTGTGTGTTTTGAAGGAGCTCTGTAGATGTTTATAATCCCTGTCTGATCATGAGAACTGTGTGTAATCACTGCAGTATGACTGGTACACAAAGAAGACCTCGGTGATAGTTGATGTGATGAAAAGAAGCACAGAAGGTACATGTCCTGCCTCTACCGTCATTTGTCACAACAGGATCTAAAACATGTGATGCATATATTTAATGGTTCCGCAGATGGTTTTACTGGAATCTACACCTCCATGCTCTCCCCCTACTGCTGGTCAGCTGACAGCCAAAGAGTTTTGATATCGTGTGGACAGAGAAGCCGAAAGGTAAAACCCTGGCTCTACTCCATCATGGATGCTAGTTTTAGGATGAAAAGTCATTATTAAAAAATAAAAAAAATTAATAATTAATTTATTATTTTGGAATATTCATGTACTGATTCAATTCAGGGGCGGCAAGGTGGTTTAGTGGTTAGCACGTTTGCCTCTCAGTGTTAGGTATTCCTGGTTCGAATCCCCATCAGGGTGGAGTTTCCATGTTCTCCCCCTGTCCGCGTGGGTTTCCTTCGGGTTCTCTGGTTTCCTCCCACAGTCCAAAAACATGGATCAAGTCAATTGAGTTCTCCAAATTGCCCCATATAGAGTGTCTGTGTAAGTGAGTGCATGCCCAGTGATAGATTGGTGTCCTGTCCTGGGTGTATCTGCCCAGCGCCCGAAACGTTCTCCCCTGGATGGGCATGGGGACCCCCTCCCCCCCGCGACCCTAATATAGGATAAAGCAGAAGATAATAGATGGATGGATGATTCAACTCATTGACTATCCATCAACCCTGACCCTAGTCCCTAAGTATATGATTAAGCGAAAGATAAGATGAGAGAAGAAAAACTAGAAATAAAATAATTATTTTATTCTTTATAAAAAAAATCTTTATAAAAATAGAAAACAGGATCTTTCAAAGAATCAACATAATGTTTAAGCACTGATCGGACGTCAGTATTTGCTGCTTGTACGGTTTTCTTTTACAGGACCTCATGGTGGTTGACACCTCCACAGGACAGATCACAAATCTCACCTCGAGTATGTAAATCAGTTCCGATTACTTTTTTTTATATCCTCACTCAATTTTTGTGTATTTTTTTTTAAACACTGATGTCATTTTTTTCAGAATCAGACATGGGAAGCTGGAGTCTGTTAACCATTCAGGGGGATCTGATGGTTGTCAGCTGTTCCTCACCTAACTGCCCTCCAGGACTGGTACATTTCATTTCCTTGGTTTACTACAGTAGCTTGCAGCAGAGGTTTGTAAAGCCTTCAAATCAAAGTCACCTCTTTTACCCGACTATAACTGTGTACCAGGAGTCTGATGGAGCTGTTTGGATCGGACTGCACTAATGTCTGTTTGTACTGTAAGAGTCTGGACAAACTGATGGTTTACACGTTTAGAAATCTGAGATCTTTAAACCTTGTGCTAATAAAGCAATAAGACAAGAGGGCGTGCATTATTGTGAATAAATCACAGGACGCGAATCGGATCACAGCTAAACTGAATGACGCTGTTATATAAGATGTTTTTTACTGGAGTGGAACACAATAATAAACACAAATAAACAAAATCATATAGAGACATACATAAGGGCTTTCACACCAAGTCTGACTCAGCCAATCACATAAAGGAATTTCTGGTGGTTATTATCAACTGTTACTTGTTTTTGTGTTGTAGATAAATAAATGTCTGGTATTGGTTAGAAACAAAATAATTTCTTTTGTAGAGAGTGGCCTATCTGCCAGAGAGTGGTTCAGAGCAGGAGGTGACCTGGGTGACTCTGGAGGATGCTCAAAAACAGCCTGAAATTGATTGGCAGGTTCTCTGTTTAACCCCACCCCCTGAGGAAGACAACAGCCAATACCGTGAGTTTTTTTTTTCATGGTTGTCTGAAATATTGGACCTAGAACAAAATAAAATATAAATGAAACGAACAGAAGGCCGGCACGATAGTTTACGATAGTATCATTCAAATGATAATAAATAAGGGAATCATAAAAGTGTATTGTATACTATAATGTAGTGTAGTAATACTAATGATAGAATAATAATAACCCAACATTTCACTGTTTAATGGCACTGAACCCTGAACTACTCCACTTTCTGGAAAAAAAAGTTTTCTGTCTCCCCAAACCCCCCCCCCATATTGAGATGAGATAATATATAAAATAATCGCTAACCTGTTGGAGTGATCAGATACTTTGAATGATGTTTTTAATAAACTTATTTCTAACCCTTTCGTTGGAACATGTTGGTTCTATATTATTCTTCGTTCTTGTTTTATAGCTGGTCTGGACTTTGAGGCCATTCTACTAAAACCAACTGAAGTGAAAGAGGGAACGAAACTACCTCTCATAGTCAACCCACATGGTCAGTTCTGCATTTTATATTCTTAAGCTCATCATTTATTAAAAAAATCAGGATTTATTTACCTCTGTGATGTTAAATTAACAAGAAATATATAATAAATAATAATATAAACAATAACAAAGTAATAAATAATAATAGTTCAAATAAGTGGAATGAGAAGTTGTAATGCGCTCTCTATTGCTCTCTTTTACACACACACACACACACACACACACACACACACACACACACACACACACCCCATCATCATTATTCTATTTAGCAGTATGACTACCTGTGTGTTAAGTCAATAAGTCATTATTTCCTGACATATGTGACCTGCCGCCTGATCACACGAGGGATTTCAAACATCATTCACTGATCTAAATCTCTGAAATCTACCTGTGAGGGGGCAGTAATAGGGGTTCGGTGCATTGTGGATTGGGCAGGGGCCTTGGCGTCGCGATCCTCGGCTGCTGAACCTGGCATTAGCAACTTTGATATTAATAAACTAAACTACAATAAGCTTCCAGGTCACAAAGAACCATTTCAATTGCCAGATTCACAATGATTGAGTTTGATTTGGCTGTCCTTCAGGTGGACCCCATTCTGTGATAGAAACCGAGTGGCTTTTGTTTCCAGCGGTCCTGTGCAGGATGGGATTCGGTGTCTTACAAGGTAATAATCTTTATGTTTAAAATGCTTTCTGAACAGCTGAATGTAAAGCGCTAAAGACGGTGAGGTGCCGGTTAGTCCATTATTGACCGAGGGCTGCATTCTAATGACGCTCCAATAAAGTTAAAAATCAACAACGTTTCGATTAGTCTTAAACGGAAAGGTGCATCATTACTAGTTTCACGTTTAAAAATAAATTACATGGTAAAATAAGCATTGGTGCGTGACCACAGAGCAGCAGAATGATATCTGCACAGATTGTGCTTCTGCTTTTTAAAGGAAGGTGGAATCTTAGTCTTTCAGAATCAGAATCGATCTTTATTGGCCAAGTATGTTCACACATACAAGGAATTTGTATTTGGTTGCAATAGCTCACAGTGCACAATAAGTGACAGACACACCCAAACTAGCATTCCTCCTACACACACACACACACACACACCTGTAAACATGAAAATTGTGCAGATTGTATTTAAAATAAAGTGCTAGTGCAATACTGTAATGGATAGTTAAAATAGATGAGAATGCAAGAAGACTGGTTTCATACTAAAGCATGATGATTTAGTGGAATTAGTTTGGTTTCTCTGTGGAGATTCTCGATGTGACTGTGGGGTCATCATCCTACATCCCACAGACATGCTGTTAGATAAACTGGAGATGCTTCATTGTCCCTGTGACTGTATTGCTGTTGGGAACTATCCACTGATGCACCACAACTCCTGAACAACGAACAACCTTCAACTAAGGGAGCGGTAGCTCAGTGGTTAGGGTGTTGGGCTATCAATCTGAAGGTTGTGGGTTCAAATCCCAGGTCCACTGAAGTTACCAATGTGGGTCCTTGAGCAAGACCCTTAACCCTCATTGCTCCAGGGATGTTGTGTTTAACCCTGTGCTCACCTTGTAAGTCGCTTTGGATAAAAGCGTCCAATAAATGACCAAATGTAATGTAAATGTAAGGCAGATTTTATCTGTAGTGCTGTTGGCTGTTGTCATGACACCATGTGATCGATCTGATCTGTGTGTTATTAGTTAACTACAGAGGCTCGCTCGGTCAGGGTGAGGACAGCATTTCCTCCCTGCCCGGAAACATCGGGGTTCAAGATGTCCGAGACGTGCAGGTGAATGATTTTCACTCTCTTTCTGATCTTTATTGATGGAACGTGTATACGACCATGTGTTCACATTCTTACAGATCTAATCATGATTGAAAGATTTTATATAGAACTCAAACTTTCACGTCCAGGTACAACATTAAAGAGAATCATGAAAATAATGAAAAGGACACGTTGGGCCTAACAGCACCTCTTTTTTTTGCGATTTATTTACAGTACCACACCCCCCTCACACACCCTCAGTACCTCATTGCTTTTATAAAGCAGTTACAAAAACACTATAATAAAAAACAAGGTGTAATTCATAAATGTGTTTATTTAAAGCTAAATTATTAATCTCATCTTCCTATTAATCTAATCTAGTCCGGTTTCTAAAGTGAACATTGATTACTGATAATAATAATACTAAAATTATCAATAATAAAACAGGCACCATCAGTCTTTAAATCTGATTCAAACACACTCTATATGGGGCAATTTTGGAGAACTCAATTAACTTGATCCATGTTTTTGGACTGTGGGAGAAAACCGGAGAACCCGGAGGAAACCCACGCGGACACAGGAAGAACATGGAAACTCCACCTAGATGGGGATTCGAACCGGGAATCCCTAGTGCTGAGATAAATAAATTATAATAAACATATTTATAAATCGGGCGGCACGGTGGCTTAGTGGTTAGCATGTTCTCCTATCAGCACTAGGGATTCCCGGCTCGAATCCCCATCTGGGTGGAGTTTCCATGTTCTCCCCGTGTCCGCATGGGTTTCCTCCGGGTTCTCTGGTTTCCTCCTACAGTCCAAAAACATGGATCAGTCAATGGAGTTCTCCATATTGCCCCATATAGAGTGTGTCTGTGTGAGTGAGTGAGTGCCCAGCAATAGATTGGCGCCCTGTCCTGGGTCTATCTGCTCAGTGCCCAAAACGTTCTCCCCTGGATGGGCATGAGGAAACCCCCCGCGACCCTAATAGAGTATAAAGCGGAAGATAATGGATGGGCACTCGACAAGGCACTCGAGGTTGTGTCCCACCCTCTTGTGTCTTATTGTTTTATTATGTCACAGCTGGACAAACTGCTCAGCCAATCAGATTTAACATGTACATTTAGTCATTTAGCAGACACTTTTATCCAAAGCAATTTAAAAATGAGAACATTACATGTCAGTATTTAAGGAATAACTATTTAAGGACTATTTAAAGACTACATGTTTTATAATAAGCTTCTAATCATTGCACACATTTTAAAAGTGGAACTTGATTTTTTTGACTCCCCAGTTTGCCGTTAAAAGCGTTTTAAAGCAGGGAGACTTTGATGAAGGGAAGGTCGTGGTTATCGGTGGATCTCACGGTGGCTTCCTGGCATGTCACCTGATTGGTCAATATCCAGACTTCTACAAAGCTTGTGTTGCTCAGAATCCGGTGGTGAACATAGCAACCATGGTGTCCAGCACGGACATTCCTGACTGGTATAAAAACAAATGCTATTCCTTTTACTCTCTCTCTTTATATTTAATTTGAACTAAACTTCACCTCTGATAATTACTCGTTTAAACTCTGGTTTTATGTGTTAAATCTTCTTAGACATTTTAAGATTGCTGATTAATCACGAACCAATCTGAAAGTTGTGTTGTGGTTGTGTATTGTGTGTGTTTTCAGGTGTATGGTGGAAGCTGGATTTTCGTACTCTACTAAAATGAACATGACTCCTCAAATGTTGGAGCAGATGCTAAACAAATCACCGATCGCTCATGTCACTAAGGTCACTGGTGCCTACTGTAGTTCCCTCCATCATTTTAAACTATTAGCGGGGCATTTGTGTAAATCTAATTGACATTAAGTTCAGTTAAACATTTGGATGAAGGTTTGCTGAAGCAGAATGTGCTTTTTGGTTCAGGTGAAGACTCCGGTCTTACTTGCTCTGGGTGAGGAGGACAGACGTGTGCCTCCTAAACAAGGTCTTGAGTACTATAAAGCCCTGAAGTCGTTAGAAGTACCAGTCAGGTATGTGGAACTAAACTATTTTATAAAGTAAAATCCAGCTTTTAATTAACTGCTGATCTGAAAGTAAAGAAGCTCACACAGCCCTCAGAACCGAAGGGGAATTAAAATAAACACATGGTGCATGTTCCATAAAATTTTAAAATTAAAATTGTACTCTTAAAATTTTAAATAATGGATTTTATTCCACAGTGACCTGTTCATTGAGTATATTTAAAATAAATGGTTATAAAAACACTATAAAAAGAAAACAAGGTTTAATTCATAAATGTGTTTATTTAAAACTACAATTTTTAATAATCTGTGACAAACTAATCTGGTTTTTATTATAAACATTGATCACTGAGTAACAGAATACAGGTTTAGTGCTTATCAGGAATCAGCTCTATTTATATTAAAATATTAATTGAATGAATATTTCCATTTATGGTACATGATTTGAAATAATGGCTTGTATATCACGCATTGATACGAATGTGAAGCGCTCAGCGGTGTGTGTTATATCTGTTTTATAAAGGTTATTACTTTAGCCCTGTATAATAATATTTGGTTTACAGACTGAATAAGAGTAAAAACACAGACATGTCTGAAATAGAGCTGAATACTGAATGATTACTGACAATTTTTTGTTTTTAGGTTGTTGTGGTATCCAGGCAACAATCACGCCTTGAGTAAGGTGGAGGCAGAATCAGACAGATTCATGAACATTGCCATGTGGTTCCTTCAGCACCTCGGACTGTAATCAGACGCAGCCTGCCATCTAATGAAACCCACAGACGAATGAAAGACTGATCTTTAATTAGGGCAAAAATCTTGATTTGAATTGATCACCTTCTTACAGTAATAACTGCATCACTAAGGTACAGGATGAATTTTTAATGAACGCTGCTAAGTCTCAGCTGCTTTACTTCTTTCAGTATGATCAGGGTTGGGGTCAGTAATGTAAACTGTTAGCAGAGTTTTTCTTCTCTTATGTGTGATGCTGCACTCTACCCTGCTGTGCCATTAATAACTATAGAGAGCAGCTTCAGGGTGACTGTTTCTAGTTTCTTTAAATGTTTGCACTCGGGGGATTTTTCAAAAATAAAGATTTCTTTGATTTCATTTCTGTCGCTGGTCCTTTTTCAGATTCACAGTAACCACCACACACCTGACATTTTCTACTGCGTTAGATCAACCTCACGGTGGCACGGTGGCTTAGTGGTTAGCATGTTCTCCTCTCAGCACTAGAGATTCCCAGTTCGAATCCCCATCTGGGTGGAGTTTCCATGAGTTTCCACAGTCTAAAAACATGGATCAAGTCAATTGAGTTCTCCAAATTGCCCCATGTAGAGTGTGTATGTGTGAGTGAGTGTGTGCCCAGCAATAGATTGGCAGGAAATGAGATAATGGATGGATAGATCAACCTCATTAAAGTTCTGCATGTTATGTAAAACATGAAGTAACTTAACTGGTCAGTTGTAATTTTCATCTACATTTTAATTCACGACGTGAACAAAGTTATTAAGTATTTAAGGTTTTTCTCCTTCCTCTTTGGACCGGTCCCTCAGGGGCGTCCTCCACTAGGGTTACTAGGTTGCAATGCCCATTCAAGGGACCGCTGAGCAAATAACACCCAGGATGGCGTCAATTCATCACTGGGCGGACACACACACTAAATGGGGCAATTTAGATTAGCCAATTCAAGTGTTTTTGGACTGTAGGAGGAAACCAGAAAAAACCCATACGGACACGGGGAGGACATGGAAAATCCACCCAGATCGGAATTTGGACTTAAATCCCCAGTGCTGAGAGGAGAACAGGCATTTTTAACCAGATGCTCTTCCTGGCATGACGACCCTGCTCTCCTTGGAACCAGTGCTTGTGCTCGCTGATTCCTAAACCCAGAGTGCAACCTGTATTTTACATCAGTGATCATTACAACCTATTTGATTATATTGCTTTTAATGTTCCTTTAAGGGCGGCACGGTGGCTTAGTGGTTAGCATGTTCTCCTCTCAGCACTAGGGATTCCCGGTTCGAATCCCAATCTGGGTGGAGTTTCCATGTTCTCCCCGTGTCCCCATGGGTTTCCTCCGGGTTCTCCGGTTTCCTCCCACAGTCCAAAACATGGATTGAGTGAATTGAGTCCTCTAAATTGCCCCATATAGAGTGTGTATGTGTGAGTGAGTGTGTGCCCAGTGATAGATTGGCGCCCTGTCCTGGGTGTATCTACCCAGCGCCCGAAACGTTCTCCTCTGAATGGCCATGGGGAATCCCCCCCCCCCCCCGCGATAGAGGATAAAGTGGATGATAATGGATAGAGGATGGATGGATGGATGTTCCTTTAATGTGAGGTGGATTTTGTTCTGTTCATTTAAATCTTTATGACCTCACTCCTGTCCTGCTCTGTTCACATGGCGTGTGATGGATCAGGAGCAGAGCTGTTTTTAATGTAAGAAACATAAAAAGCCAGTAAGCCATAAACATTTAGCACCTTTTACAGGGTGATGTCGTGAAAAAGCCTTGATCTTAGAGGAAGTTATCTGACTTCTCAACATGTAATCAGACCATCTGTGAGGCTGAGTATAACCTTTTCACTTCTGCAAATGGACGGGGATTTCAGTTGGTGGCGGTTGGGACCTGTGCGCAGGTTATAATGCTTCTGGTAAGTTCTTTTTTATGTATTGGTTAAAATCTAACGTTGAATAGAATGTTTATCTTTAGATTAGATTTTGTGATTTGTTGATTCTTAATGACCAGTTACCGTTCTGCTGAATCAGCTCTATTATGATATCTGTTTAGAATGAAACTGTTTTACTACTTTTAACATTCATAGTTTCAATATCTGAATCTTTAAACATTTACATTTAGTCATTTAGACGACGCTTTTATCCAAAGGGACTTACAAATAAGAACATTACAAGTCAGAAGTTATGCAGAAAGCCAACTACACTGTAAATTCATCAAACCTGATTGTTATTTGATGCTGCGCCCCCCCCCTTTTAAAAATTTTATTATTATCCATCCATTATCTTCCGCTTCATCCTATATTAGGGTCGCGGTGGGGTTCCCCATGCCTATCCAGGGGAGAACGTTTCTGGCGCTGGGCAGATACACCCAGGACAGGGCGCCAATCCATCGCAGGGCACACACTCACTCAAACAGGCACACTATGTGGGGCAATTTGGAGAACTCAATTGACTTTATCAATGTTTTTGTACTGTGGGAGACACGAGGAGAACATGGAAACTGCACCCAGATGGGGATTCGAATCGGGAATCCTAGTGCTGAGAGGAGAACATGCTAACCACTAAGCCACCTATTTAATTATTATTATTTTATTTTATTTAGATTTTTTAAAACAGGTATTTGTTAAAGAGACGCGTCTTCAGTAGTTTCTTAAAACTGCTTAGTGATTCTGCCTTACGGACAGAGTTGGGAAGATCGTTCCACCATTTTGCAGTTTCATTTCATTTAATAAATGTATGAAATTTCGTGTTCTGAGCGCTGGGCGACACCCAGGACAGGGCGTCTATCCATTACTGGGCACACACACACACACACACACACACACACACACATATACATATAAATGCGCAATATATTAATGAGTACATGATGTGCATGTGAGATTAGAATCTGGAAATTAATACAATAATACAGTGGAAATTAAAAATTGTGAAGCCGCTGTTGAAACAAATCTCCACAGGCCAAGTTTAAAGAAATGAAATGAAACGTTGGTTGGCAATATTTTTCTCATGTCCAGGTTTATGTCTGAGTGAGTGATAACCAAATGAGCTTCATGTAAATGTTCGAGCTCTTCAGGAGATTTAAGCTCAGAAACCTTCCCCTGAGGCCTCGCCCCGCAGCTCATCTCGGATCAGAGATTTTGAAACACAGTATTTCTACTTTTACTTCCATATTTGATAAAAATTTTATGGAAAAAAACATTTTTATTTCTTCACAGCAAATAAAACATTGCTGTTTATCAATGGGGGGTACGTGTGTGTGTGTGTGTGTGTGGGGGGGGGGGGCAGTGGTTAGCTCATCCA
This sequence comes from Corydoras maculifer, assembly GCA_019802435.1. Classification (NCBI taxonomy): domain Eukaryota; kingdom Metazoa; phylum Chordata; class Actinopteri; order Siluriformes; family Callichthyidae; genus Corydoras; species Corydoras maculifer. The sequence continues at coordinate 319,460 of JAFMOD010000756.1, forward strand.
CCTCTCACTCTGATCTGGGTGGAGTTTCCATGTTCCCCTCATGTCGGTGTGGGTTTTCTCTGGGTTCTCCGGTTTCCTCCCACAGTCCAAAAACATGGATTCAAGGGGGATTGGCTGCTTTAAATGACCCCTATTGAAATTGCCCCTATATAATGTGAGTGCGAGCGCGTGTACAGTGTATCTGCCCAGCACCCAAAACCTTCACCTCTGGATGAACATATGACCCCCTTCCCCCGCGACCTGAGTTTAATAAACAAAAGATAGGTAGGAAGAACAGAAGATATTCGGACAAAGCACGGTGTGAATATGTTGAGTACATCACTAGTTTATAGGGATGAACTGTCTTCGTTGTGTTTGATTTATTTTTACTGTAAGTCTAAAACCCGTCACTATAGTAACAGATGCACTGAAAACCTTCAGCTAATGCAGTTCTTTCTTTGTGTAAAGGTCATGTTGGAATCTGGATTGTTCATGTTCTTCATACTTGGTCTACACCCTGCCGTAAACACAATCAATCCCAAGTTCTACCCCTGCGATAATAAGACCATTGACAGTGGGGACATACATTTGGACTGCAGGCACAGAGACCTCAGTAAGATCCCCCGGTTCATGTCTCCTTCAATCACCTCGTTCAACCTTGATGAAAATCTCATACAGAACGTACGCAGTGAAGACTTCTCAGGCATCCCGAACCTCCAGCATCTCAGTTTGATGTGGAACTGCTTGCCTGGTCGTCTTAAAGCACTGAAATTACCGTCGTGCAAGGTGACCATCGAAAAAGATGCTTTTGTCAACCTCAGGAACCTCACCAGCCTTTTTCTGGCAGGAAACAGTCTGAAGGCGATTCCACGTCTGCCCCAGCACCTCGAGGTCCTGGGGCTGGAATTTAATAACATTTTCCATATCGAGCAGCCATTGGGAACCCCGTTCCTCAAACAGCTCCTTCTTGCTAAGAACTGTTACTATGCCAACCCCTGCAACGAATCCTTTTTTGTCCACCAGAGAGTATTTGAAGACTTGCCCGAACTTCAGAATCTCACTCTAGGCTTTAACAACTTGACGTCGGTCCCCACTGGACTGCCCTCGTCTCTGGAGAGTATTGATCTTAAAGAAAACAAGATCACTGTGATCAGAGAAGACACCTTCGCAAACCTCACAAAGCTTCGAATTCTAAACCTGGAGTGGAACTGCCAGAGGTGTGATCACGCGGCTCAGCCATGTTTCCCTTGCCCAGGAAATGCATCGTTGGGTCTGCATCAAAATGCCTTCTTCGATCAGAGGGATTCCCTCGTTAGTCTCAGTCTACGGGGAAACTCCCTCCGATTTCTCCCGAAGAATCTCTTTATACAACTGAAGCAACTCCGAAAACTCCAACTCTCGGACAATTTTCTGGCCTACAGTATCCGCAACGGAACCTTTTTTGAGGAATTGCCACACGTGGTGTCTCTCAACCTTGTCTATAACTATGAGCCTCTGTTCTCCTTCACAGAACTGGTCCTTTCACCCTCCATTAGCCACATGAGATCCTTGAGGTCATTGTACCTGAGTGGCCTCTTTTTTCATCAGTTGTCCAGCCACAGCCTGAAGTATGTTGTTCGATTACCGAGGCTGGAGTTCATCGACTTGCGAATGAACTTCATCAGCTCCTGCAACATCACTGCTTTCAGTCCACTAACATCGTTACAGAAACTGGACCTCTCCCAGAACATGCTTACCTTCAATTCATACTCTCCAGACCGTTTTAATAAGGCCTTGATATTGGAGAGAGATCGTGAGGAAGACCAGCTTGTTGAGGATGTTCCCATTTTTGAGTCGGAGCTCCAGACAAACTCCATCCACTGCACTCAGTGGTCAGACGATTTTAAAAACCAGACGATGATATATTTCCAGAAATGTTTCTGTTATGGAGAACTCTATTTTGACTTATCTCAGAACGATATCCCATGGCTTAACGTAAGCACCTTCCAAGGAATGGAGAAAGCTGTGTGTCTGGACCTCTCTTACAACTATATGAGTCAGACTTTGGATGGCAAACAGTTCTTCCCGCTGGCCAAACTGGTGTACCTCAACATGGCACACAATCGTATCGACCTGTATTTTGAGGGTGCGTTCAAAGAACTACGACACACTCTAAAGGTCTTGGATCTCAGCAACAATGAGTTCCAGTTTTTGAAGAGGGGAATTGGTCATCACTTCACCTTCATCAAGAACTTGGTTGCACTGGAAGTTCTCAGTCTATCCAACAACAACATCGGCCTTCGGATCTCCAACTTCCTCAACAGTACGTCTCTAAAGTATCTGTTCTTCTCTGGGAACCGACTGGACATCATGTGGGACACCAGAGGAGATCAGTATATCCGATTCTTTCAGGGCTTGACCAACCTGACATATTTAGACATTTCCGACAACCAGCTCAGATCTTGTTCCCCAGAAGTGCTAACGAATCTTCCTCGCACTATCACCATGCTCAGAATGGATTCCAACTTAATGGATTTCTTTCCCTGGGAGAACATTTCGGCTCTTAGCCAGCTATGCTACCTGAACCTTAGTGGAAATTACCTGGCAACGCTACCAGATGCCATCGTTCAGTTTGGGTTGAAGTTTAGCTCCCTGGACTTAAGCCACAACCGACTGAGCTCCATTGCTGAGACCTTTTTCAGCCAAGCGATGGGGCTTAAAGAACTAATGCTCAATCACAACCAGCTAAAGACTCTGGAAATCAAAGTTCTTCCACCACTTTTACAAAAAGGTAATGATATCTGTTTCTCTGCTAATCGTAACAAGACCCCCTGTGTCCTAACACTACATGTCAACCCATTTATTTGTAGCTGTGCCACCTCCTGGTTTACTGACTTTTTACGAAAAAGTCCTTTGGACATCCCTCACCTCACCACCAACGTTTGGTGTGGTTTCCCTGAATCTCAGGCTGGGGTAAACGTGCTTTCCATCGACCCTCGCTCCTGTCAGGAGATATTTGGAAGTGTTGCCTTTCTCTCAACGGTCCTGCTAATTATCTTAGCAACTGCAGCCCCCCTTTTAAGGCATCTGTATGGCTGGGACCTTTGGTATGGATTGCAGGTTTTATGGGCAGGACACAAAGGCTACACTCCGCTTCATGGAAACGTCAACCAGTACGATGCCTTCGTGGTTTTCGACACGACCAACAAGCCAGTCCGAGACTGGATCTACAATGAAATGGTAGTGTATCTGGAGAGCAGGGGAAAATGGAGGTTCCGACTTTGTTTGGAGGAACGCGACTGGGTTCCAGGAGTGTCCTGCATCGAGAACTTACATAACGCCGTGTATAACAGCAGAAAGACAGTGTTTGTGCTAACCAATCACGGAGGCTCGGTGTCGGTAACTGGGATCATAAAACAGGCTTTCCTCCTGGTCCAGCAGAGGCTGTTGGATGAGAAAGTGGATGTTGCGGTGATGGTCCTGCTAGACCCACTGTTTCCTAAGTTAAAGTATCTGCAGATGAGGAAAAGACTTTGCAAGAAATCAGTTCTGTCCTGGCCCAGGAATCCTCAAGCACAGCCGCTCTTTTGGACCGACCTGAACACAGCTCTAGCTTCAGACAACGTCAGGTCCTACGATAAGAAAGTTACCGAAAGCTTTCTGTCTCATGAGTTTCTTTAAATGAAGCCCCTGTCACAGCGGCACCAAATCATTTTAGGACTAGAGACTTTATTCTATTTGTTTAGAACATTTACATTGCTGAAGGTTTTAAAGCAGGACGTTACCTCACAGTAACATGTTTAAATTATTATGGTATAAATCAGGGGCGGCACGGTGGCTTAGTGGTTAGCATGTTCTCCTCTCAGCACTAGGGATTCCCGGTTCAAATCCCCATCTGGGTGGAGTTTCCATGTTCTCCCCGTGTCTGCGTGGGTTTTCTCCGGGTTCTCCGGTTTCCTCCCACAGTCCAAAAACATGGATCAAGTCAATTGAGTTCTCCAAATTGCCCCATATAGAGTGTATCTGTGTGAGTGAGTGAGTGCCCAGCAATAGATTGGCGCCCTGTCCTGGGTGTATCTGCTCAGCGCCCAAAACGTTCTCCCCTGGATGGGCATGGGGAACCCCCCCCGCGACCCTAATAGAGGATAAAGCGGAAGATAATGGATGGTTGGATGGTATAAATCAACATTTGGTCTAAAAGTAAATGCAGAACTTTTTAAATAGTATTTTAATTTGGTTTTGTAAAGCTGGTCAGTCTTAAAGTAACCTAAAGTAACATAATCAAGGAGACTTATGGGTTCCCCCATCAAATTCTGTTCTATAGATGTAATGGAGTAATTATTACACCTGACCTCATCTTCATTTACCAACACTGCAGGTTTTATATTAACCCTTTAGAACCTGAGGAATTAATGGTTTAATCAGCTGGATTTTGATGATGTGATGGTGATTAGTATTCCTCCGCCGATTAGGGTGACACACCATTCAACCTGTTACCCAGTACAAATACGTATAAACCTCAGCTTTGTGTGACGATGCATCAATAAAAAAATTACTTATAAATGAGAAATCATTTTATACTTATAAATGAGAAATCATGTTTTGTTCTACTGACTTTTCCTCAGCAACATTTAATCCATATTACAAACGTTTGTAATATGTCCTCGCTTTTTTTAGACCCGGCGTCCAGCAGAGGGATGTTACACTTTATTCCTGTGATTTATTCACAATAATACACGATATCTCATGCCTTATTGCTAGTTATAAAAATACTATAATATAAAACAAGGTTTAATTCATAAATGTGTTTATTTATAACTAAATTATTAATAATCTTTAATATAAACATAGATTGCTATGCAACGTGATACAGGTTTAGTGCTCATGAGGAAGTGGCTCTCTCTTTATATTAATATCTATTTCTAATTATGGTACATGATTTAAAAGAACGTATCGCCATGTTTTAAGAACCGGAACTACTCGTTTTATAACATGACATCCGTCACCCTGCTGTTTTTAAACATCTGAATTTTTAAAGAATTGTTAAATGTTACTAACTGAAGGGTCAATGGTTGGACTCTGGAGCTGTCCAGTGCTGAAACCGACCACCGATGCTCGGTGCAGTTACAGTACGCGGTCTCTGTGATGGAGAGGATGGAAGGTGGGGTTGCAATGCCTGCAATGGGGCAAGCAAACCAACCAATTACCCATGACCCCGAGCTGGCCGGGGGCCCCCCAGACAACAACCAGCTACGAATTGAATGGAACAACAAACTGTGAGCGTCTTTATTTGTACATTAGTAAAGTACAACAACTGCTATCGAAATCCCACCCACTTATGGGTTAAAATTACTACATTTCCCTTTTTATTGGTGGTTTGTGATGAATGTGTTTGAAAAGTGGTGTTTAATTTTTAAATGTGCACATTTGAAACAAGTTTTGTGACTTTTGTAAACCATATTTGCACTTTGATATTAATAATGGCAATTTTGCGCAAGATTTAGTAACTATACTGCAAACATGGTAATGTTTATTACTATAAACTATTGATATAAAGTGCGAGTGAAATTAAATGGGGATGGCACGGTGGCTTAGTGGTTAGCATGTTCTCCTCTCAGCACTAGGGATTCCTGGTTCGAATCCCAATCTGGGTGCAGTTTCCATGTTCTCCCCGTGTCCACGTGGGTTTCCCCTGTCCAAAAAAATACAACAGTCCAAAAACATGGATGAAGGTCAAATGAATTCGCCAATTTACCCCTATAGAGTGTGTCTGTGTGAGTGAGTGTGTGCCCAGCAATAGATTGGCACCCTGTCCTGGGTGTATCTGCCCAGCGCCCGAAACGTTCTCCCCTGGATGGGGATGGGGAACCCCACCGCGACCCTAATAGAGGATAAAGCGGAAGAAAATGGATGGATGAACTTAAATGGTGTTTCCATGCTTTGGTTCTTGTAGGCACTGGGTAAGTGGGTGGTGTGTAGTAGGGTGGGTTTTTGCTGTGATGTAGTGATGCATGCGTGTTTTTTTTTTTTTTTTTTTTTTTTTTGGGGGGGGGGGGGATTTCGCGTGGGGCGCCTTAATGCCTAAACACGCCTCTGAATATAGTAAGAATAATAATTTAATCATGGCTTTAATTAGCTTTCATTTTAATCCCGACCGGAATAACATCAATTTATTAATTTGATATAATCTTTTTGAAATGTTATTAAAATGATTCCTGTTAAGGAATGAACACCGTCTGGCGTTCTAGATGTTTAAAGACTGAGGTGGAACTTCAGAGTTCTGTTCCACACGGCCTGACGGAGCGCGCGCCCGCGGGGGTGTTGGGGGCGCGCGCGCGCTCTGAGGATGCGGTTCTCCATTCGGTTCTGCGGGTTCTTCAGGGATGGAGTTCGGGATGTGAACGTGGAGCCGAAACAGTTTAGAGAGGAGAAGCATAACAGCTTAATATCGAATTCGTATTGAAACTTGAATTGTAAATTCGCAGAATTAAATTGGTTGCCTGTTATTTATTAATTAATTATAATATCATTAAAAACCCAAAATCCGAATCCTCTTAATGAGCAGCAGCAGCAGCAGCACAATGCACAGCATCTAAAGGAACCTGAAGCCCTCACAGGTGAGTACATCTGTCCATGAGCATGTTCTCCAGCACAGAGAGGGCGACTCTGGAAGCGCGTGACAGTGTTTTGAATCTGATGTTTGATTGATTTAATTGTAGCAGGTTAAAGTTTGAAGGCGGGGGGCAGATTAAATGCACGCAGGTTAAATAAAGGTGGATGCAGGAGGAAGCTAAAGCTGGGCTGGTGCTAGCTCGGTTTATTATCTCAGGAGGATGAAGCCTGTCAGCTGTAATCCAGCGGATCTGCTGGAAGTTCAGGACTTTAAGGCGAACGCTCAGTAAACCTGTTTAAAGTCGGATTTTGGAGAGTTTGCGGTGTGTAGTTGTATAGTAACGTTCAGAAAATGATTAAACCAACACACGAGACACGTATGTCTGCAGATTGACATCTCTGTGATTGACAGGCGGTTTGTTTTCCTTCTGTCATCGTCCTGGATAAAAAAAACCTAACATCCAATCAGCGGCGCGGGGGGGCGGGATTATGGACGTCCATCTGTCGGCTTTTAAATGGGGAATAATAATAATAATAATAATAATAATAATAATAATAATAATAATAATAATAATAATAATGATAATAACGAAGTCATTATTTTACACAGTACGCTTCACATATAATAGCATTGCAGTTTGTAAATGTAATATATATTTAAATAATACATTTATTTGTATAATCCATCCATTATTTTCCACTTATTACTCTACTAGGATCGCACGCACGGGGCGTGTGTGTGTGTGTGTGTGGGGGGGGGCTTCCCTATGCCCTATGCCCATCCAGGGGAGAACATTTCGGGCGCTGGGCAGATACACCCAGGACAGGATGCCAATCTATTGCTGGGCACACTTACTCACACAAACACGCTCTATATGGGGCAATTTGGAGAATCCAATTGACCTTGAACCAGGTTTTTGAACTGTGGTAGGAAACCGGAGAACCCGGAGGAAACCCACACGGACACAGGGAGAACATGGAAACGCTGAGAGGAGAACATGCTAACCACTAAACCACTGTGTCCCCCTATTTGTATAATCAATAAACAAATTAAGAATCAGTTTTTTTAAAATAAAACTTATTAACACTTGGAATTACAAGTAAAAAATTAGGGGGCGATGCAGTGGCTTAGTGGTTAGCACGTCCACTTCTCAGGGCAGGGGATCCAGGTTTGAATCCTGATCTGGGTAGAGTTCCATGATCTCCCCGTTGCCGTGTGGGATTCCTCCAGGTTCCCCAGTTTCGTCCCAATGTTCAAAAATACTGATTCAAGGTGAATTGGCTGCTCTATATTGCCCAATATTAAATCTAGTCCCTAGAAGAGGGTTAAGTGGAATATAATGAGATGAGACTCTAGGGTCTGGAGGGTGGTTCCCCATGCTTATCCAGTGGAGAACATTTGGGGTATTGATGCACACAGGATGGGGCTCCAATCCACCAATGGGCACACACTCACTCACTTACACACACACTATATGAAGCAATTTAGAACACCCAATTCACCTTGAATTAATGTATTTGGATTGTTGGAGGAGAACCCGGAGTAAATCAACATCGATATTAGTTGAGTCAGTGTTTTTGTGATGAGTGTTTTTAAATCTTTTTTATTAAAATGTCTTTTACACTCTGTGCCTCAATTGCCCCATTAATCTATTAAACCAGCATTGTATGTTAAAATTTCTGCTTTGGTTTCACTTTGTAGAAATTCTAATAAAAGAAGAACTGAAGACAGACATCTGATTACCAAACTACCAGTAAACCCACAATGTACAGCAGGTCAGCTGGCCATGTTTCGGACCACCAGTCCTGTTCCCCACATCTCTGTTGTACCCCTAGAACCCGCCATAGATCTGCGGCTGGTGGTAAAAAAGGCACGGTGCACCGAGGAGGTGGAAAAACCCTTTCCATGGAGAACATCCAGTCAATAAATGCAGCCTACACAACATCTGGGCCCATGTATATGAGTGATTACGATGCACTCGCCTCCTCCGCCTACCCAAATGGCACCATGACGCTGGGCCGTACCTACAGAGGGAGAGCATCTGGCCCAAAAAGTATCCCCTCTGTTAGCTCCTCTCTGGGACATCTTCATTTGGACACAGTAGCATATGGGGATCAGAGGCCATTGTCCCCCATGTTGAGACATGCTGCTCGGGGTGTGGCCAGAGGAGAAGGGAATCCCATAATTGAGCACTTGTGTGAGCTTCAAAGGGAGTACTCTTCGTTTAATAGAGAACAGGATTCAAAGTACGGTACTCCGGCATCCTCAGTCAGCAGCTTTAAAACCTTCTGGAGCCCCGAGTTAAGGAGGAAACGAGGTCTGAGAACGGAGGAGACGCAGGTGAGGTCATCTCATCTTTGCTCGGGTCCCGGGTGGGTTCCCCATGCCCATTTAGGGAAGAATGTTTTGGGTGCTGGGCAGATACACCCAGGACAGGTACCAATTCACACTGGGCAAACACACACACTTCTTAAGAGCAATTTAGTTAGGGGCAATTTAGAGCAGCCACTTGACCTTGAATCCATGTTTTCGGACTGTGGAAGGAAACCAGACAATCCAAAGAAATCCATCTATGGCAGATCCAGGTTTGAATCCTGATATGATTGGAGTTTCCATGGTGCCCTCATGTTCTGGTTTCCTACCACAGTCCAAAAATATGGATGCAAGGTGAAGTGGCCACTCTAAATTGCCTCTATATAGGGTTTGTGAGTGTGTGTCTAGTGATGGATTGGCACACTGTCCTGGAAAACCACCCCTTCCCCCCACACGATTCTAGTAGAGGATTAAGTGGAATATAATGAGATGTGTTGAGACTTATCTGATTGGTTGATCAGTTTAAACCTTTTCCTCTAAGATCATTAACTCTGAAGCGGCTGGGATGAGAATCAGCACCTCCAAATCTGAGGCCATGGTTCTCAGTCGGAAAAGGGTGGAGAGTCCTCTCGGAGTCAGAGATCAGATCTTGCCTCAAGTGGAGGAGTTTAAGTATGTCAGGGTCTTGTTCACAAGTGACGGTAAGATGGAGCGTGAGATTGACAGACGGATCAGCGCGGGGTCAGCAGTGATGCGGACCCTATACTGGTCTGTTGTGGTAAAGAAGGAGCTGAGCCACAAGGCAAGGCTCTCGATTTACCAGTCCATCTACGTTCCAACCCTCACCTATGGTCATGAGCTTTGGGTAATGACCGAAAGAGCAAGATCGCGAATACAAGCGGCCGAAATGGGTTTTCTCCGCAGGGGGTCTGGGCTCTCCCTTAGAGATAGGGTGAGAAGCTCGGTCATCCGGGAGAGACTCTGAGTGGAGCCGCTACTCCTCCGCATTGAGAGGAGCCAGTTGAGGTGGTTCGGGGATCTGGTAAGGATGCCTCCTGGGCGCCTTCCTAGGGAGGTGTTCCAGGCAAGTCCAGCTGGGAGGAGACCCCGGGGAAGACCCAGGACACGCTGGAGGGATTATATCTCTCAGCTGGTCTGGGAACGCCTCGGGGTTCCCCCAGTCGAGCTGGTGGAGGTGGCTGGGAAGAGGGAGGTCTGGGTCTCCCTACTTCGGTTACTGCCCCCGCGACCCGAACCCCGGACAAGCGGAAGATAATGGATGGATGGATGGATCATTAACTCTTTGACATTAAAAGGTGAAATGTTGCAGGTCATTTAGAACGTGGTCTCGGAACACACTGTAACGCTGGGTCTGAAGTCAGAACGTTCAAACACGTTCTGTACTGATGTCTTGTCTTCTGTGAAAGCAGCTGAAGTGCCAGGCTGTTTCCTCCATGGCCGTTACCATGGCGATGCCGTGCGAGGTCTGGTGTTTCGCTCACATGGGTTTAATGAAGACATGTAATTGGTATGTATGGTGGAGTGAGTTGTGGGTGGCGTGCTGTTTAGTGCGTCCACGTTTACAGAACTAACTATAACCTGTTCATCTCAGTCAGCCATGACGGTTCACCCTCTAACCTGCTTCTTCTGGACACGAGGAAACGGAAAGCCACCAGCGTCCGGCACAGAACCGGTGCGGTCTTAACAACTGAACCAGACCTGAAGGCTAAGATAATGAATAATTGAAATGTCGTGGTTAACGACATGCTGTCTAACTCGGGAGCATGTAGGAGGCGCTGATGAGTCACAGAGGTTTAATCCAGTCACTAATTTTACCTTCTGTGGCACGTTCCTCGTACCCAGCAGTTTAGTTTGTCAGGCAGGCTGAGTGAGGCGTGTGAGGATTGTGGGAACAGAGATGATCTTTGGAACTCGGCTTTATTTCTGTGTGGAGTTTAACATCTACAGAGCTTCTAGAACCATACAAACTCATGCTAAACCATCCATCCATTCATTATCATCTGCCTAATCCTCTACTAGGGTCGCAGGGGGGGTTCCTCATGCTCATCCAGGGCAGAACGTTACAAGTGCAGGGCAGATACACCCAGTTCTTCAGAACTCTGCTTTATTTCAACAGCTCTGTGTGGAGTTTAACATCTACTGAGCTTCTAGAACCTTACAGGCTCATGCTAAAACATCCATCCATCCATTATCTTCCACTTAATCCTCTATTAGGGTGGCAAGGGGGTTCCTCATGCTCATCCAAGGGAGAATGTTTTTTTAAGTGCTGGGCAGATACACCCAGCTCTTTGGAACTCGGCTTTATTTCTGTGTATAGTTTAACACACAGTGGCTTAGTGGTTAGCACTTTCTCCTAGGCACTAGGGATTCCCGGTTTGTATCCCCATCTGGGTGGAGTTTCCATGTTCTCCCCGTGTCAGCGTGGGTTTCCTCCGGGTTCTCCGGTTTTCTCCCACAGTCCAAAAACATGGATCAAGTCAATTGATTTCTCCAAATTGCCCCATATAGAGTGTGTGTGTGAGTGATTGTGTGCCCAGCGATAGATTGGCACCCTGTCCTGGGTGTATGTGCCCAGTGCCCGAAACGCTCTCCCCTGGATGGGCATGGGGAACCTCCCCACGACCCTAATAGAGGATAAAGCGGAAGATAATTGATGGATGGATGGACTGTGGAAGGAAACCGGAGAACCCGAAGAAAACACACACAGACATGGCAAGAACATGGAAGCATCACCCAGATCAGGAATCGAACCTAGAGCCCCAGTGCTGAGAGGCAAACTGTTAACCACTACACTATTGTGCTCTCTGCTGTACATGATTTGGTATCCAAGCAACAGTGTGGATTAGTATAAGGAACAAACACACACACTTTCAACCTTATTTCAAAAAAGACGTATAATACACAGTTTAAAAACATGGAAACATGGATTTCTCTGTATGTGTATCCTCTTCCTCCAGCACATCCACACTTTTCAGGACTTCTCAACCCAGAGGAACCGCAATAAGCCTGGGCACCAAGACAACAGTGCCGATTCTGTGGGTTCCCCTTCCGACCCAAACTTGGAGCTCACTGAAGACAACTTTTATCATCTACAGAGTGAGCGCGAGCTGCAAGCCAAGGAGCTCTTCCTCCTAAAGAAAGCTCTTGTGGAGATAGAGCTGCACAACAAGAGCCAGAACCAGACGCTGAACCCTCGAGATAAGTCCATCATGAATCTGATGGAGATGCCTCCTGACAGGGCTGCTTCTATGTCCGAGCTGCGTGATGAAGCTGCGATGGTGAGTGCAGAAGATAACCAAACTAATGCCGAGCTGTTCTTTAACTGTATGCTCCAAGAACTAAAGGCCACGTCCAGACTCGTTACGTTTAAAGGGATATATTTTGTCTACTGTACTTACACACAGAGGAACTGATGCTCCACATTTAACCCGTGTGTCCAGAACACACACACACACAGTGAGCACACATGCCCGGAGCAGTGCAGCCCTGTACATGAAGCCTGGGGGGCAAATGGAGTGAGGTGCCTTGTCCAAGGGCACTTCAGCCATGGTGCTCGGTGGGACAGGGAATCAAACCGGGGACCTTCAGGTTGCAAGATTGTTTTACCACAAGCCTACGACTTCCGTTCTTACTTCATGTAACGTACTGCTCAGTGTTCATTATTAGATAAGTTCTTCCAAAACCAAAAAACATGGATTCAAGGTTGCCAAATTGCTCCAAATTGCCCCCATTTAAATTGTCTGGGTGTGTGAGAGTAAATGTGTATGCAGTGTTCGAAACCCTGGGTGGGCATTTAAGCCCTGAATCTGATCTGACTGATGATCGGACTGGTTATTCAGTAACAACACAGACTCCACTCGGATTGTTCTCTGAATCGTTACTTCTAAAGGGATATATTTTGTCTAATGTACTAACACACAGAGGAACTGATCCTCCACATTTAACCCGTCTGTCCAGAACACACACACACACACACACACACACACACACACACACTGAGTGAAGTGAGCGCACATGCCCGGAGCAGTGCAGCCCTGTACATGAAACCTGGGGTGCAATTGAAGTTAGGTGCCTTGTCCAAGGGCACTTCAGCCATGGTGTTTGGTGGGACAGGGAATCAAACCGGGGACCTTCAGATCGCAAGATTGTTTTACCACAAGCCCACGACTTTCGTCTCACATCATGTAACGTTCAGCTCAGTGTTCATCATTAGTCTCATGAAACACCTTTAATCTATTTTTTAGAAAATGGAGATCCGGGTTTCAATCCCAAGCTGGGTGCAGTTTTCATGTTCTCACTGTGTCTATGTGCTATTTCTCCATGTACTTCAGGTTCCTTCCACAGACCAAAAACATGGATTCAAGGCGAACTAGCTGCTCCAAATTGCCCCTATTTAAATCGCCCCATATAGTCTGTGTGTGTGAGAGCAAATGTGTACGCAGTGTCCGAAACGCTGGGTGGGCGTTTAAGCCCTAAATCCGATCTGACTAGTTATTCAGTAACATAGCACAGACTCCACTCGGATTGTTCTCTCATGTTTAAGATGCTTCGTATCAAAGAACCAACAAAATGACTCCGTATGAATGTGATGAGGTCACATACTGCTGTGTATCAGCTTTTACTGTTAACAGGGGGAGAAAATGCCCTTTTGACACAGAGGCAATCAGAATGGAGGGTCTGTAAGTTCTCCTATAAGAAGAACAAGCTGCTGCCTGATCCACTTAAACAGAACCAGGACTGAAATAGCCTGTAGCTTACAGTGTATAGTACAGTCCCTGCTCCTCACAGGACGTCCACAAATCTGTCAGAGCAGAAATAAGCTCACGGTTGAGGGAGGTTATTTTTGTCTCAGAAATCCTCAAGCCTTCGGTGTCTGACTTCAGTGAAGTCATTTTTGGGGAAACAGGACAAACGACGTCTTCACTGCTTCTACAGGGAGCTTTGTTCTAAACATGACGAGGTGAGAGGGGGTGGGGGGGCATGTTAAAGTTCTGATGTTTTAAGGTGGACGTGCATGGAGAAAGTGAAGGTGAGGTGCTACCCATGAATGCATGACTTAAATTCTGTGTGTATATATATATATATATATAGAAAGCCGATTCCCGATGAGCATTAAACCTGCATCCTGCTACTCAGTGATCGCCGTTCACTTAAAAAAACGGACCAGATAATGTTACGAAAGAAAATGAATATTCTAATATTAATTAAGTTTTAGATAAAGTGTTTTTATTATAATGTTTTATAACTGTTTTATAAAAGCTATAAATTATGAGAAGGCGTAAAATATTGTGAAGAAATCACGGGTGTTGGGTGAGGTGTTGGGCTCAACACATCACCCAGATACCCCAGGACAGGGCACCAATCCATTACTGGATACACACTAACTCATACTATCATACTAACACACTATACATATACACACACACTTTTATGTATATATATATCATACACATGTCACCCGTAATGCAAAGATTCACATTAAATTATTTCATTATATGAATAATTAAATAATTACGACCTGAACCCCATTTCTAACTGTGACCTCAACACATCTGAACGTCCTCTGACCTCTCTGTGTGACTGTGGTACAGTATACAGTAATGGAGTGTGTAATGTATGAGGATCTTGATTTATTTCCTAGTTGTCCATTTTGGGATGACTTTCTTAGTGGGTCTGAATTACAGTTTCGGAAACAGACCAGCAGGTGGCAGTGTTTGATAACATTTGTAGTTTACTTCGCAGCTGAAACTCTCACATTAAACCAAACACGTCGTGAACTGATTAGGGATCAGTCAGCCATGCTCTCAGTTCTGTTAAAGGGCTTTTCCTCTTTTTCATCACATGGTTTGTGGAACAGATTTGGTGTAAACAGTCAATTTCTGCTTAATACTCTACAAGGGATGGGGGGGGGGGGCATCCAGTGCCCATTCAGTAAAGAAAGTTTCAGGCACTGGGAATATACACTTAGGACAAAGCACCAATCCATTGCTGGTCACACTTAATTACAAAGACACACACACACTCTATAGGGGCAATTTAAATGGGGCAATTTAAAGTCCATGTTTTTGGACTGTGGAAGAAAAGCGGACAATCCAGAGGAAACCAGTGCCGACACAGGGAGAACATGGAAACTACACCCAGATAGAGATACTAAGCGCTGAGAGGAGAACATGCTAAACACTAAACTACCATGTCACCCACAATGCAAAGAATGCAAAGAAAGAAGGTTCAACTTTGATACTTTGGCATTTCAGTTTTCCATCCATCCATTATCTTCCGCTTTATCCTCCATCAGGGTCGTGGGGGGGGGGGGTGTTTCCTCATGCCTATCCAGGGGAGAACGTTTCGTGCCCTGGGCAGATACACCCAGGACAGGGCGCCAATCCATCGCAGAGCACACAGACTCACACACAAACACACTCTATATGGGGCAATTTGGAGAATTCAATTGACTTGATCCATGTTTTTGGACTGTGGGAGGAAACCGGGGAACCCGGAGGGAACCCACGTGGACACGGGGAGAACATGGAAACTCCACCCAGATGGGGATTCGAACCGGGAAGCCCTAGTGCTGAGAGGCGAACGTGCCAACCACTAAGCCACCGTGCCGCCCGGGCATTTCGGATTTAAAGGAGTGAATTTTCACAGCAGGGTCTCACTGGGCCGCCCCCATCGCCCCGTTTCACAAACAGTGCCCCACCATGTGGAGAACCACAGAGAGATGG
Organism: Corydoras maculifer; assembly: GCA_019802435.1. NCBI lineage: Eukaryota > Metazoa > Chordata > Actinopteri > Siluriformes > Callichthyidae > Corydoras > Corydoras maculifer. Next base: position 335,090 of record JAFMOD010000756.1, read on the forward strand.
CCAGATCATTAGTGCTGCTTCTGTTGACGGGGACCGGTTTCAGCAGAACCGGTCTCTGGGCGGCGGCCCTGGGGAACGGCTGTTTGCTTTACCCCTCTCGGGGCTGAGGAGGCAGGTGTGATGTGTTTGTTTCTTACTTCCACTCCGATGCTTAAAGCGCTCAGAGCAGTGACTCAGAGGCCATTCAGGAGCAAGGGCCGAAGAAAAGCCCTTTCAGCACGTTTGTCAGTGTGTGTGGGTAAAAGGGGAGGAAGTTATGAGTGAGGGAGGTGCATGCAAATGCTTTAGAATAAAATACTGAAATCCGGGGGCACGGTGGCTTAGTGGTTAGCATGTTCTCCTTTCAGCACTAGGGATTCCCGGTTCGAATCCCAATCTGGGTGGAGTTTCCATGTTCTCCCCGTGTCTGAGTTTCCTCCGGGTTCTCCGGTTTCCTCCCACAGTCCAAAAACATGGATCAAGGTCAATTGCATTCTCCAAATTGCCCCATATAAAGAGGGTCTGTGTGAGTGAGTGTGTGCCCAGCGATAGATTGGCGTCCTGTCCTGGGTGTATCTGCCCAGCGCCCGAAACGTTTTCCCCTGGATGGGCATGGGGAACCCCACCGCGACCCTAATAGAGGATAAAGCGAAAGATAATATTAGTGGTTAGCATGTTCTCCTCTCAGCGCTAGGGATTCCCGGTTCAAATCCCCATCTGGGTGGAGTTTCCATGTTCTCTCCGTGTCCACGTGGGTTTCCTCCGGGTTCTCCGGTTTCCTCCCACAGTCCAAAAACATGGATCAAGTCAATTGAATTCTCAAAATTGCCCCATATAGAGTGTGTTTGTGGGTGAGTCTGTGTGCCCTGCGATGGATTGGCGCCCTGTCCTGGGTGTATCTGCCCAGCGCCTGAAACGTTTTTCCCTGGATGGGTATGGGGAACCCCCCCGCAACCCTAATAGAGGATAAATCTGAAGATAATAGATGGATGGATAATGAGATGAGGGCGGCACGGTGGCTTAGTGGTTAGCATGTTCTCCTCTTAGCACTAGGGATTCCTGGTTCGAATCCCAATCTGGGTGGAGTTTCCATGTTCTCTTCGTGTCTGCGTGGGTCTCCTCCGGGTGCTCCGGTTTTCTCCCACAGTCCAAAGACATGGATCAAGTCAATTGAGTTCTCCAAATTGCCCCATATAGAGTGTGTCTGTGTGAGTGAGTGTGCCCAGTGATGAATTGGCATCCTGTCCTGGGTGTATCTGCCCAGCGCCCGAAACGTTCTCCTCTGGATGGGCATGGCGAACCCCCCCCCCCTCCCGCGACCCTAATAGAGGATAAAGCTGAAGATAATGGATGGATAAGACTCTCCCTCACTCACCCCCCTCTCTCTCTCTGCTACATTTTTCCCTGCAGTAATTAAATGTTGTCTTTTCTTTCTTTCGTTCGTTTTGATTTCGGATTGTTCTAATCTTTAATCTTGGAGACTCTTGCTGTTCTGGCAGTCAGTTCCATCCACAGTGCAGCGTTAAATGTTCCGTTAAATAACACAGCTCTCTGGTGCTCGTCTCGGACTCGCCTCATGTTCTTGGTATATTCGGAGGTGTTGTTTTTGGTTCTCCTCTTTCTCGACCTGACTGAAATTTCACTGTCAGCGTGCCCAGATGAAGGAAATGTGGAAACTTCCACGTTTCAGCCAAACTGTCCATTAACGTGTCTCCCTTTCTCTTATCTGACCCACTTCTCCCCTCTCGCTTTCTCCTTCAGTTTCTCCACAGAGGAGCTCTTTACCTGCTCTAAGACTTTAGCATTTAGGAACAATGAAATACAGTTTGGAAAGGAGATTATAGGTGACTTTGGGTAACGTGTTGCTTTTCTGATCCGTTCACATTACCTTGAATAGAATGTGTGTATATATGGAGAGTTCAGTTTAAACTGAGGTTCTGGTGAGATACACGGGAGATGTTTGTAATTAATTAAAGGAACATTTCTGTAACATTTCTAAAGCTTTTTACCCTCATGGGGGCTTTCAGTAAGGAGTGTGTCTGTGGGAATGGTTGTCCATTTATTCATTTACATTTGGTCATTTAACAGACGCTTTTATCCAAAGCGACTTACAAATGAGGTTCTTAGTGGTGGCTTAGTGGTTAGCATGTTCTCCTCTCAGCACTAGGGATTCCTGGTTTGAATCCCAATCTGGGTGGAGTTTCCATGTTCTCCCAGTGTCCGCGTGGGTTTCCTCCGTGTTCTCCGGTTTCCTCCCACAGTCCAAAAAAATGGATCAATTCGATTGAATTCTCCAAATTGCCCCATATAGAGTGTGTCTGTGTGCTTGTCTGTGTGAGTGTTTGCCCAGTGATAGATTGGCGTCCTGTCCTGGGTGTATCTGCCAGCGCCCAAAACATTCTCCGCTGGATGGGCATGGGGAACCCACGACCCTAGTAGAGGATAAAGCGAGAGATAATGGATGGATGGACTTACAAATGAGAACATCACAAGTCTGTAGTTGTGACTTTTTTTAAATTAATTAAATAAGATGCATCTTTAGTAACTTCTTAAAAATGCCTAGTGACTTCGCCTTACGGACAGAGTTGGGGAGGTGGTTCCACCATTTTGCAGTGGTGAACGCCACGGAGTAAGAATTAGCTCTTCGGTGAGGTGGAACGAGCCGGAGTTATTTATTTTGTATTTGTATTTTTGAGGTCAGACACTGATGTTGGACAAGAGAATTTGGCTCACAATCTCAGTTCTGGTTCTCGTGCTGCATTTTTTGCCATTTTTATTCTGCTTATTCAGCATTTCAATGGATTTCAAGCATTTCTGACGGTTTTTATGAATTTTTTTTATGAGTTTTACATGTTACTTTTGCAAATTTCTATCATTTGTAGGCAGTTGTTCAAGTTTATTTAGCATCCTCCGTGAATTTTTTAATTGTGCAATTTTTGTGTGAGTGTGTTTTTTTTTTTGAGTCTCTGTTTGATGCTGATTGCTCTCATCTGTCACAATGTGATCCACCATTTGTCCTCCTCATAGTCTCCCGATACGATTTCTACCTTGATGTATTTTCCATTACCAAGCAACCATCTCTAGGATAGGCAATCTGCTTCCTGTTTAACTAGTATGGGACCCGGTCATGTGATACGCATGCAAATGCATATGTAGGTTTAAAACCTGGGACTTAAAGTCTTGCATCAAATGGAAATCATCTGAAAACAGATTTACAATAAAAATATATTGAATTCCAACAACATGTTTTATTTCATTCAGCCTTTTAACCTCCACGTTTGCAACATTCTGCACCATAAGGAGAACATGTGGTTCTGATGAAGGAATAATGCACACACACACACACACACACACACACACACACACACACCCACACACACACACACACACAATGGTCCAGTGACTGTAGAGAATGTTGGATTGGACTCTTTATCAGACTACATCACGCTCTGTATAATGACACTTTGATTATTTTGGGTTTTATGGTAAACGCTTCTCGTTCTCTGATGTGAATTAACACACAGCTCTGGTTCGACTGATTTGAACGTTGATCTGATTATTCATCAGAGATTTGCGATCTGTCCGCTAGGCATGTGGTTTCCTTTCTGGCTCTTTGGTCATTTCCTGGCTGAAGTCTGACAGCGGTGGTTGCTGCACCATGTACATATTTAATATTCCTAATAGTTTTATGTTCATTAAGCTACACGCCGTCATTAGGACTACTTCCCTACATCAGTACAAGCTCCTGATGTTCCGATACCAAACACAGTCCTCTGTTCTGATTCAGAATTGTTCTACATTCACAGCAATGCCTCAGATCCCTCAGTTTCATGATGAAACTCTAATTTCTAAAGAACATCATGACAATTTCTCCTCCGGACTGAGGGCGGCATGGAGGGTTATTTATTTTATTTTTATTTTTTTACAGCAAGTGCTTCTGGGAGGGATGTGTTTTAAGTAGTTTCTTGATGATACGGAATATCTCCGCACCACAGACAGAGTTTGGAAGCTGGTTCCATCGTTTAGCAGCTGTGAACGATACGGAGTGAGAACTGGCACCATGTTGAGGCTGAAGCACCAAGTCACATTCATCACTAGAGCGCAGTGAACGAGTCGGGGGTATTTTAGAATTATAGAATAAAGGTAAAGGGGGCAGATCCAGAAATTGCCCTATAGGCCAGAGAACTGAATGCTGAAAGCTACAGAAAGCCAATGGAGGTATAGGAGTTGACTTGAGTTAGTTGAAAACAAGCTGTAAGGGCCTGATTGTGCCCACTGGGAGACTGGCAAGCAGTACATTACAGTTGAGCCGGGATAGGATAAGGGCTTGGACCAACTGAATAGTCTGTTCGGTCAGTATGCACAGGTCACACTGATTTGAGGCAGTTGTGGGCTTGGGGTTATGGAACCTGCATTGCGACCAAGGTCCCCGGTTCAGTTGCTGGACTACTATGACTGAAGTGGCCTTTTACAAGTCACCTGACTTCCTCCCTGGGCGCTGTGTACAAGGCTGCCCACCGCTCTGGGCACATGTGCTCACTTGTGTGTATATGTGTGTGCGTGTGTGTGTGTGTTTCACTGCAGAACTGGGATAAATGTGGAGGACTAATTCCTCTGTGTAAGTACAGTTGACGAACAAAATCACCATCTTCTAGATTTTTAATAATGATGGTGGTTATTTCATCACTCACAGGATCTTTATTTAACACTAACACCAGTGTTCCCGCTATCAGAGCAGAGAAATGCACCCTCACCCGACACAACACCTCTAATCACCCTAAAGCTCCCTCCTGTGGGTGCAGCTTCACCGAAGTCCTCCATGACAGGTGTAATCTGTTTGACGGGGATAGGCTGAAATCGTCCTGACAGGGCCTTAATCCTCGTTCAGCACTCCGGAGCTACAACTACAAACACTCCGAGCTCCACTCCTCCACTCTCTCCAGCCCGCGAATAAGATCGAGGTTAAAACAGAGCCGGGGGGAACCGTAAACAAGGAACCAGTACCACTGGTGAGGCGGTCCAGAGTCCTCGATGGTTTATCCATGACCTTTGGGTTTCACGCATTTGATGAGCAGCTCACCTTCTTAAAAAGACGTGGCAAGGTAAAGCCTGATAATCGCCCCCTGTCGGGGTGGCGTCAGGGCCTCGGGGTGGGGTGGCAGAGGATGTGGATTTTTAAAGTCCATTAAAGTAACTGTGTTTATATAACATTGTTTTGTTTACCGTTTGGTTTGACTGATCTCATCTCATCTCTTCTGCTTAATCCTCAACTAGGGGTGAGGGGGAGGGGCAGGGGTACCCCATTGGGAGGTGTAGATGGGAGAACATTTTAGGCGCTGGGCAGATAAACTACACCTAGGACAGGACGCCAATCCATCACTGGGCACACCACCTGAAGTCTTTGGGGGTATGTCAAGTGGAACCGGGTGCTCACAAGTGACTGAGGTTCCACTGACCTAGGAGTTCACATGATCACATGACTCACCAGTTATTTCATTAGGTTCTGCTCATTGTTTCCCTGCTTACCTTATAGATGGACTTTGTAGTTATACAGTTCCATTCTGTAGTCCATCTGTTTCTGTACATACTGTGTTACTCCGCTTTAGTATGTTCTCTGATGATCAGGACCCCGCAGAGCAGGTATTATTTGGGTGGTGGATGATGGTACGAGTGGATCAGATACCTGTATGTTCTGATTGGTGGCCTGTTCTCTGTTCAGCAGCACTGCTGTGTCTGATCCACTCGTACCAGCACACACCAACACACCACCACCATGTCAGCATCACTGCAGTACTGATAATCATCCACCACCACAATACATACTCTGTGATTATCAGAGATCATACTAAAGCAGACTAACAAAGTATGTAGAGAAATAGATGGACTACAGAATGGAACTGTAGAACTACAAAGTCCATCTGTAAGGTAAGCAACGAAACAATGAGCTGAACTAAAGTGTAATTCATATATTATTTCTTTTCTATATTCTCTGTTCAGCAGCACTGCTGTGTCTGATCCACTCGTACCAGCACCACACACTAACACACCACCATGTCAGCATCACTGCAGTACAGGAATCATCCTCCACCCTAATACCTCCTTTGTGATCATTAGCAAACCTACTAAAGCAGACTAACACAGTATGTAGAGGAACAGATGGACTACAAAATGGAACTGTAGAACTACAAAGTCCATGATCAGTGGAACTGAAAACTCACTCACTGAGAGTAGAACTGTCTTCTCACAGCGAGGGCTCGAACAGCTTTGTTCAGGAATAAATGAATGATTGTTTTTAGGGTTGGAAATGTGTCGGGCTATAACATCAAAGCTTTAAAAGTGTGTGTGTGTGTGTGGAATCTGTAGAGTGTGTGGGTTAACTGGATGACATTTCAAAGCTTTCTTTGAGCCCCTGACATGCAGCGTTATCTTTACACCTACTCTAGTGGCTGGCTGTCACTCAAAGTTAGGGGGGTGAAAGGTCACCGGATGGAGTGGTCCAGGGTGGAAATGGAGCCGGAACGGGAGAAGGGGAGCAGGTCAGACGAGGAATTAGTTTTAAAACCCTTCTGCATTTTTTGTTTTAGCTGCTGTGGTATGGAGGTTCAAACACACACACATATATAAATACACATACACAAACACAACACAACACAACACACACACACACACATACATACATACATACATACATATACACGTAAAACACACATACACACAAAAACACACACACACATATACATACAAAACAAACACACATACATATACACACAAAACACACACACATACATACATACACACAAAAACACATACATACATAATCACATACATACACATACACCCACACACACATATATACTGTACACATAACTACATACACACACACATACATACATACATACATACATACATACATACATATACATATATATATATATATATATATATATACACACACACATAACTACACATACACCCACATATATACTGTACACATAACTACATACACACACACACACATATATATATATATATACACATAACTACATATACACACACACACACTAAAGACAGTATTAATGTATAAAATTTACTATAAACTGCAATATACCTCACCAAATTTTCTTTCTTCAATGAGAATAAGTTTAAAACATTAGTCCTTAAATCTGATTGGCTGAGCCATTTGTCCAGTTGTGACATCATTGCCAATAACACACACCTCTGATCGGTTCACATTCATATCAATACGGGATATTACAATATATTATTATAAATCATGCATCAAAAATGGTAATACAGATTAATATAAACATCGAGCCGGGTGGCACGGGTGCCCAGTGCTCAGAACCTTTGCCTCTCAGCGCTGAGGATCCAGATTTAAATATCGATCTGGTCGACTCAAGGTAAACGGGCTGCTCCAAAATTGCCCCTATATAGTGTGTTCCCAGTGATGGGTTGGCATGCTGTCCTGGGTGTAGTTGCCCAGCGCCCAAAACATTCCCCCCTGGATGGGATGCAGGGTTTGGGTTATTGTCGAGTTCACGCTGTTGTTTTAGTTGTTTAGTATTTCTGAACTACTTTCTATTCAAAACCTGTGAAACAAATGTCGTTTCCAACATGACCGCCGGCGTCAGGGGTTCATTAATTTTTCTGTAAGATGAGCTACTGTGTGTGTGTGTGTGTGTGTATACAAGTCCTCACATTATTTATTGATACAGACAGGTGAGCAGATGGAGCGTCCGCCCGCCGCGTGTGTTATTAGAGAACAGAATAAGAGAAGCTTCGATGCTGACTGACTAAACTGTAGAGAGAGAGCGGGAACACTGAGAGAACACAGAGAGAACACAGAGAGAAAACAGAGAGAACACAGCGAGAAAACAGAGAGAAAACACAGAAAACACAGAGAGAACAGAGAGAGAACAGAGAGAACAGAGAGAGAACACAGAGAAAACAGAGAGAGAAAACAGAGAAAACAGAGAGAAAACAGAGAGAACACAGAGAGAACAGAGAGAAAACAGAGAGAGAACACAGAGAGAAAACAGAGAGAACACAGCGAGAAAACAGAGAGAACACAGAGAGAAAACAGAGAGAACACAGCGAGAAAACAGAGAGAAAACACAGAAAACACAGAGAGAACAGAGAGAACAGAGAGAGAACAGAGAGAACAGAGAGAGAACACAGAGAAAACAGAGAGAGAAAACAGAGAAAACAGAGAGAACACAGAGAAAACAGAGAGAACACAGAGAGAAAACAGAGAGAGAACACAGAGAAAACACAGAGAGAACACAGAGAGAACACAGAGAGAACAGAGAGAAAACAGAGAGAACTAAGAGAGAACAGAGAACACAGAGAACACAGGGAGAACACAGAGAGAACACAAAGAGAAAACAGAGAGAACAGAGAGAACTGAGAGAGAACACAGCGAACACAGAGAGAACACAGAGAGAAAACAGAGAGAACACAGAGAAAACAGAGAGAACACAGCGAGAACACAGAGCGAACACAGAGCGCTGCACCTGTAGCACTGCACTGAATAATCCTCCACCCAGCAGTGTGGGTTAGACCTCGCAGAACCTTCGTAGTACACAGTTAGAGGCACAGAGAAATGTCTGTGCGGTGGGCGGAGCAAAGAGAAGGGCACAGCACTAATACATATTAAATCAGCACAGGGAGAACCGAGTGAGGTGGAACCGAAGCCAGCACGGCTAAACGTTAGAGCTTTAGCGCCGGTTGAAGATGATGAGCAGACAAGCTTATTTCTATCGTGTTCCTCCTCAGGAACTGCACCGCAGGAACCAAGCGGCAGAACCGACTCAGGGCAAAGCCTCACAGACCGCCTATGACATGAAGGTAAGAAACGCTGTTCTTTTCAGATGTTCTGTGGTGATCAGGACCTCCACAGAGGGAGGGAGTAGGGTGGTGGATTATTCTTAGCACCACAGTGATACTGACATGGTGGTGTGGTGTTGTGCTGGTATGAGTGGATCAAACAAGCATCCAACACCCACATAATACCCCTGTATGGCACGGTGGGGGTCCTGATTATCAGAGAACATACTAAAGCAGAGTATGTAGAGAACCAGGTGGACTACAGAACGTTATTGTAGAACTCCAAAGTCCATTTGTGCGATCAGTGGAGCAGTTGCAGTGACCGATGTAACGGAATATACAGTTAATATCCTCAGACAGAGACTACACACGCGTTGGGGAACCGACAGAGAACCTGGTGTTCCACTAACTCTCACCGTGTGGCGACAGAGGGAGGTGTGGACTGATTCAGGGATAAGCCTCGATCTGAAGGGTGGTCCTACTCTGAGGATATACAAGGGTTTTAGAGGAGAGAGCCGAACCGAGAGCAGGTCTCCGTCTCCGTCTCCGTCTCCGTCTCCGTCTCCGTCTCCGTCTCCGTCTCCGTCTCAGTCTCAGTCTCCGTCTCAGTCTCCGTCTCAGTCTCCGTCTTAGTCTCCGTCTCAGTCTTAGTCTAAGTCTCCGTCTTAGTCTCCGTCTCAGTCTCCGTCTCAGTCTCCGTCTCCGTCTTAGTCTCTGTCTCAGTCTTAGTCTAAGTCTCCGTCTTAGTCTAAGTCTCCGTCTTAGTCTCCGTCTCAGTCTCCGTCTCAGTCTTAGTCTCCGTCTCAGTCTTAGTCTCCGTCTTAGTCTCCGTCTTAGTCTCCGTCTCAGTCTCCGTCTCCGTCTCAGTCTCCGTCTCCGTCTTAGTCTCCGTCTCAGTCTGTCCATATGCTTCTGCTTGCCGTGGACAGCCGATGGGAGGAAGCGCTCATGTTGCTAAACGTAAGGAAGCATACTTATTCAATTTGCTTCAAATGTCACATATGGAAGCTTTCACTGTGTATACAAGGCTTTGATGTCAGAGAAGAGCTGTGAAAAATGTTCGCCACTCACTCTCTCACACACACACACACACACACACACACACACACACACACACACCTAAAGTCAAGAACAAAGGTGTTGAATGAGGTTCTATCCTGTTTTATCAGGGATTTCAGTAAAAGTGACTGGTCTCCATGGTAACGTGGATTTGGCATTATGAGCTCATGCTGGGCGGCACCGTGGGTAACGTTTCCATCAGTGCTGGGGATCCAGGTTCGAATCCCGATCTAGGTGCATGTTCTCCCTGTGTCCGTGTGGGTTTTCTCTGGGTTCTCCGGTGTCCTCCCACATTCCAAAAACATGGATTCAAGGTGAATTGGCTGCTTTAAGTTGCATGTCTGAAGGTTGTGGGTTCAAGTTCAAGTGCCATCCATCCATTATCTTCTGCTTTATCCTATATTAGGATCGCGGTGGGGTTCTCCATGCCCATCCAGGGGAGGACGTTTCGGGCACTGGCCAGATACACCCAGGACAGGGTGCCAATCTATCGCTGGGCACTCACACACTCACTTACTCACACAGACACACTCTATATGGGGCAATTTGGAGAACTCAGTTAACTTAATCCATGTTTTTGGACTGTGGGAGGAAACCGGATAACCCGGAGGAAACCCACGCGGACACGGTGAGAACATGGAAACTCCACCCAGATGGGGATTCGAACCAGAAATCCCTAGTGCTGAGAGGCGAACGTACTAACCACCGTGCCGCCCCAAGTTCGAATTATTTAAGTAGTTTATTTATAGAGTGCTTTTTACAACAGTACATTGTCACAAAAGCAGCTTTACAGAGTGAAAAGCCTTTAAACCCCAAAAGAGCTGGGTTCAAATCCCAGGTTTATTAAAGTTACCGTGGGTCAATTGGCAAGACGCTGGGGGGCGCTGTATCATCTGACCCTGTGTTCTGACGCCAGCCAACAAATTGGGGTACTTGTAAGTCAGTGTACTTGTAATAAAAAATAAATAAATTTAATTTAATTTAAAAAATAAGTGTGAAAGGGACGCGGCACGGTGGCTTAGTGGTTAGCACATTCGCCTCTCAGCGCTAGGGATTCCCGGTTCGAATCCCCATCTGGGTGGAGTTTCTATGTTCTCCCCGTGTCTGCGTGGGTTTCCTCCGGGTTCTCCGGTTTCCTCCCACAGTCCAAAAACATGGAATAAGTTAATTGAATTCTCAAAAAAAATTGCCCCATATAGAGTGTGTCTGTGTGAGTGAGTGTGTGCCCAGCGATGGATTGGCGCCCTGTCCTGGGTCTATCTGCCCAGCGCCCGAGACGTTCTCCCCTGGATGGGCATGAGGAACCCCACCGCGACCCTAATATAGAATAAAGCGGAAGATAATGAATGAATGAATGAATGAAGTGTGAAAGGATTAAATGCAAATACAAAGCACAAACAGAAGCGGAGCACGTTTGCGTCTTTAGAACACGTAAAGCAGAAGGAATAGCACCAAAGAGACGCATCTGTAGCTTTAACTCTTGTACTATTTTTACCAACTTTCTGAATAAAGTTATAAAGTTGATGAATGATTAAATAATGTATCACATCAGAACACCAGCATTAATAGAACAACTGGACACATGGTCCTTCAGAACATCCATGCGCTTCTCCAGTGTCCTCCCACATTCCAAAAACATGGATTTAAGGTGAATTGGCTGCTTTAAACTGCATGTCTAAAGGTTGTGGCTTCAAATCCCAGGTATATTGAAGTTACCAATATGGTCGTTGGCAAGACCCTGGGGGGCGCTGTATCATCTGACCCTGTGACTTGTAAGTCAGTGTACTTGTAAAAAAAAAAAGTGTCAGCGAAAGGACTAAATGCAAATACAAAGCACAAACAGAAGCGGAGCACGTTTGCGTCTTTAGAACACGTAAAGCAGAAGGAATAGCACCAAAGAGACGCATCTGTAGCTTTAACTCTTGTACTATTTTTACCAACTTTCTCAATAAAGTTGATGAATTATTGAATGATGTATCGCATCAGAACACCAGCAACTATAGAACGTCTGGACACATGGTCCTTCAGAACATCCGTACGGTCCGATGGATTATTATTATACACCATTATTATCGTCTGATCACTTGAACCCTGACCATCTTTACATCAGTAACTGTACAGAAATTCATCGCTCACCTACCTTTATCTTCCTCCTGTCCGAGACTTCAGACCATGCTAGTTGATGACCGATGAGAATCTGCATCCAGTCTGTAAAAAAAAAAAAAGAAAGATTTTAGAACATACAAAATCCAGGTGGTGCAGTGGTGGTGGAGTTTAACACGTTCGCCTCTCAGCGCTGGGGCTTCAGGTTCAAATCCTGATCTGGGTGGAGTTTCCATGTTCTCCCCGTGTCCGTGTGGGTTTCTTCCAGGTTCTCTGGTTTCCTCCCACATTCCAAAAACATGAATTCAAGGTAATTAAGTGCTTTAAATTGCCCAATTTAGTGTGCGTGTCCGTGTGTCAGTGTAAGTGCCCAGCAGTAGATTCTCGCCTGGTCGAAAACATTCTCGCCTGGAAGGGCATGGGGAGCCCCCGGCCCCATTATATATGGTTGACTCGTCCACCTTTGTGGAGTTGGTGGAGTTTCCATGTTCTCCCTGTGTCTACATGGGTTTTCTCCTGGTTCTCTGGTTTCTACTCACAGTCCAAAAACATCAAGTTCATTCATTCATTCATTATTTCATGCTTAATCCTCTATTAGGGTCGCGGGGGGGGGGGGGGTTCCTCATGCCCATCCAGGGGAGAACGTTTCGGGCGCTGGGCAGATACACCCAGGACAGGGCGCCAATCCATTGCTGGGCACACACTCACTCACTCAAACACACTCTATATGGGGCAATTTGGAGATCTCAATTAACTTGATCCATGTTTTTGGACTGTGGGAGGAAACCGGAGAACCCGGAGGAAACCCACGCGGACACGGGGAGAACATGGAAACGCAACCCAGATGGGGATTCGAACTGGGAATCCCTAGTGCTGAGAGGAGAACATGCTAACCACTAAGCCATCGTGCCGCCTAACATCAAGTTCAAGTCATTTATTTATAGAGCGCTTTTTACAACAGCTTTACAGAATGAAAAGCCTTTAAACCCCCGAAAAGCAAGCCAAAGTGACAGTGGCAAGAAAAAACTCCCTGTTATGTTGTTATTTAAGGAAGAAACCTTGAGAGGACCAAGACTCAGTGGGGGACCCATCCTCCTTGAGCGACCAGGCAGCAACAACAGTATAGGACAGTCATTCAAGGTGAACTGGATGCTCTCAATTGCACCATCTGAAGAGAACGTTTAGAGTACCGCCTCCCATTAAGTGGAAGATAATGAGAGAACTCATATGAGGATCTTATTTTAAATCTAAAACAGACAGAACCTTCCTCTGTGGTGTGTGCGTTATGATGCATGTTCTTGTGAACGTTCTGAATGGTGTTCTGTTATTTTTCAGAGCTCGTCCCAGGCCTTCTGTTTTGACCCTGATGTCATTTGGCAGGTACAGTAAAAACTGTTTTAAACCCATGACTTTCATTCTGTTGTATTGTGATTGGTCTGAACATGCAGTGGGGGTCAGGAGAGGCTATTTACCTGGGTGTCCTGAATTGTAACTGAAGCTGTAGGAGACTCCTGCAGGTAGAACATGGAACCCGTGGTGTTTGGTTGCCACCGTTTAATTTCCATGATCTTGTCTGGTTCTCACATCTGTGTGTCTTTTCACCGTCTTCGTTCCTTCTTCTGTTCCTACACATGAGACTGTCTGATCTTCGAGGTCATTCATTGCTGTTCCATGTTTTGCATGCATCCCACTCAGGACACCAAAATCTCCTCACTGGAACGGAACATCCGTGAGCTGGAGGATGAGATCCAGATGCTGAAGACCACCAGCAGTTTGAACCTGGATGACAAAGACGAGAGACTCAGACACATCGACGTTTACAAGAACCACTCCAAGTTCATGAAGTGCAAGGTTAGAACTCATCACACACACACACACACACACACATCCATGGTTTTGAACTGTGGGAGCAAACTGTAGAACCCTGAGAAAACCCACACAGACACGGGGAGAACATGGAAACTCCACCCAGATCAGGATTCGAACCTGGATCCCCAGCAATGACAAGAGAACGTGCTAACCACCACACCACCATGCTGCCAAGAAATGTATTGCACCCATTCATTGTTAAAGCCCCTTATCTTTGATCATTGTCAACTCTAGGTGCTTTAGCCTATCCCAGCATAGATCACCAGGGCACACAGAGGTATTTACAATGGAAGCAATCTAGTCCCTTTAGTTCACCTGCTACATGTTTTCAATCTGTGGGAGGACACCCACATGGATAGATTGTCTGGAGAACATACCAAATTCGTGTGATTTCAGCCACAACGTCCGATTTATTTTTTTTTAACATTGATAAGTAATATTTATATTTTTTATAATATGGAATGATGTTAGTTTTTATAATCAGGATTGTTCATGTTCTAATGAGGAACTTTTATGCGTTTTGAAAAAAAAACTTCTACATAGAGAGGGACAGTGCAGTTTGTGTGACCATGAGGGGGAATATAAGAGTGTGTGTGTGAGTGAGAGAGAGAGAGAGAGGGGGGGGGGCATGGGGGCGTGTGTGTATAATGCATGTGTGTATTTATGTATGTATGCATATATAGGTATGTATGTGTATATACCTGTGTATATATGTATATAGGAATGTATGTATAGGTTGTTTCCCCCCCACCCTCTCTTCTTTTTTTATTTTAATTTTTTTCTAGGTTGTTTCTTTTTTCCCCGCTCTCTTTTTTTTCTTTTTCTTTTTTTCTAGATTGTTTCTTCCCCCCCCCTCTCTTCTTTTCTAGATTGTTTCTTTTTTCCCCCTCTCTCTCCTTTTCTAGATTGTTCCCCCCCCCCTCTCTTCTTTTCTAGATTGTTTCGTTTTCCCCCTCTCTCTTATTTTTTTTATTTTTATTTTTTTCTAGATTGTTTCTTTT
>JAFMOD010000756.1:354517-364679 GCA_019802435.1 Corydoras maculifer
TGAAGGTGAAGGTGAAGGTGAAGGTGATGGTGATGGTGAAGGTGAAGGTGAAGGTTGATCTGAAACTCCTGCATTTCCTCGGAATTCTCCGCTGAATGAATGAATGGTGGAACCTGCCACCGGGACTTTCAGCAGCAGTCACTTACACTTACTTCAAGCAACAGTGGACGCATAAACCTTTTACGTCAAGTCGAGTCCAGCCGAGTGAAGCTTTCAGCAGAACATTACCCCCTCGAAGGTGACAGTTTAATTTCGGGACAAGGTCTCAGTACAAACACTGGAAATTCTTACTGCAACCGCCAACGTATGACAGCTCCGAACTCCAACCCGCTCCACGGGCGGAACCCCCGCATTCAGAGGACCGGAGCACTTTCCTAAAGTGAGAACATCATGGAGCTCCATCAGTTCGCCAACACGCTAAGAGCACCATCTGAAAATCCAACGTGCCTCGCAACAGCGGGACTGTTTTCATTGTAAATGGATCCCACTTCGTATTTGACTTGTATAAACTATAGAGGCGTTTCAGTCACTGTGGAATGAGTTCTATCATAAAGCCCAAGCTCAACTCAACAAGAACCAGTATTCTTTAGCACAGAGACCATTCCAGAACCTGTAACCATCCAAAGAACCTTCAAATACCTAAGAAACAACAGAGCCAACCATCAAAACAGAGTCCGCTCTGTTCCTCTGGTCCTCAAGAGGAACCGATCTGACCCACAGGCAGGAGTTCAGATGCAAACAAACTCAAAACTCATTGGCTCATGTTCTTCTGACAGCATCCGTTTACATCAATACATTCATTTAATGAGTAGAAGAACAGGGCGGCGCAGTGGTTAGCATGTTCTCCTCTCAGCATTAGGGATTTCCGGTTTGAATTCCAATCTGGGTGGAGTTTCCATGTTCTCCCCGTTTCCGTGTGGGTTTCCTCCGGGTTTTCCGGTTTCCTCCACAGTCCAAAAACATGGATCAAGGTCAATTGAATTTTTCCAAATTGCCCCATATAGAGTGTGTCTGTGTGTGTAAGTGAGTTGGGTGTGCCCAGCGATAGATTGGCATCCTGTCCTGGGTGTATCTGCCCAGCGCCCGAGATGCTCTTCCCTGGATGGGCATGGGGAACAACCCCCCCCCCCCAACCCTAGTACAGGATAAAGTGGAAGACAATAGATGGATGGATCAATACATGTTCCCCTAATGAGATCACAGGTTTGGGGGTAGGCAAACATCCAGGGGAGAACGTTTTAGGCACTGGGCAGATACACAGAGGACAGGACACCAATCCATTGCTGGGCACATACTCACTCAGACACACAATTACACTATATATGGGGCAATTTAGAGCAACCAGTTCACCACAGAACCCAGAGAAAAATCCTCACGAGGAGAACATGGAAACTTCGCTCAGACTGGTAGTCAAACCTGCTGAGAGGCAAACGTGCTAACCACTAAGCCACCCTGCTGCCCCCATATATACCCTATAGTATTATAGGGGCAACTAATTCCTTCTCCCTGTGGCTGCTTTGCTTTCCTTTAGGTTCTCCGGTTTCCTCCCACAGTCCAAAACATGGATTCAAGGTGAATAGGCTGTTCTAAAATTAACGTGCTAACCACTAAGCCACCGTGTTGCCCCTATATATACACTATAGTATTATAGGGGCAACTAATTCCTTCTCCCCATGGCTGCTTTGCTTTTCTTTGGGTTCTCCGGGTTCATCCCACAGTCCAAAGTATGGATTCAAGGCAAATTGGCTGGTCTAAAATTAAAATTGCCCCATGTAGTTTTTGTGTTCAGTGATGAATTTGCTCCCTGTCCTGGGTGTATCTGCCCAGCGCTTAAAATGTTCTCCCCTGGATGGGCACGGGGGAACCACGGGGTTTCATAACGTGTGGATTGAGACCGAGCTGACAGCTGGGATCAGGTTTCTCAGAGGAATCTCGTGTCGCTGTAGCTGCTTTGTGTTCTGTAGTTCATCAGGTTTGGGTTCCTGCATTATTGAGTAGGTAATGTTCTCCACTCTGACGGATCCATCAGAATGTTAACTATATTCACATTTAGTTTCAGATTCTGTATCAGGTATGATTTAAAATAAGGGTTTATAATCAGGCGGCACAGCGGCTTAGTGGTTAGCATGTTCTCCTCTCAGCGCTAGGGATGCCCGGTTCGAATCCCCATCTGGGTGCAGATTCCATGTTCTCCCCGTGTGCATGTGGGTTTCCTCCAAAAACATGGATCAAGTCAATTGAGTTCTCCAAATTGCCCCATATAGAGTGTGTCTGTGTGAGTGAGTGTGTGATTGGTGCCCTGTCCTGGGTGTATCTACCCAGCGCCCGAGACGTTCTCCCCTAGATGGGCATGGGGAACCCCCCGCGACCCTACTAGAGGATAAAGAGGAAGATAATGGATGGATGGATAAATAAATGTTAATTTATGACTAATTTAAATATATGTTAATTAGGCAGCATGGTGGCTTAGTGGTTAGCATGTTCTCCTCTCAGCACTAGGGATTCCCGGTTCAAATCACCATCTGGGTGGAGTTTCCATGTTCTCCCCGTGTCCGCGTGGGTTTCCTCTGGGTTCTCCGGTTTCCTCCCACAGTCCAAAAACATGGATGAAGTCAACTGAGTTCTCCAAATTGCCCCATATAGAGTGTGTTTGTGTGCGTGTCTGTGTGAGTGAGTGTGTGCCCAGCGATGGATTGGCGCCCGTTCCTGGTTGTATCTGCCCAGCGCCCTAAACGTTCTCCCCTGGATGGGCATGTGGAACACCCCGCGACCCTAATATAAGATAAAGCGGAAGATAATAAATGGATGGGGTTTATAATCAACATTAACAGCCCACACAGTAAACAGTGTACAGGTTGGTTGCTCTCGGGTTTGGTTCTGCCTTTCCTTTGAACCTGGAGCCTGAAGCCTGGGGGCTGGAGGCTGGAGGTCAGTGTGTTCTGTGGTTCTATGCACTCGTCTCTTCTAGTTCAGATGGAATAGCAGGCAGAGGGAGCAACATGTCCCTCTGCAAAACAATCGAACCGTCCAAAGAAAAGAGCCTCAGTGTTTTGGAAGCAGAGATGAGTCCATGTGGAAAAGAAATGGAGAACATTAATGGAGGGTGGAGAGAAGCTCGTGATGAGATATTTAAAGGTTTATGCTTCCATTCTTTCAGACTAACAATAAGCCACTCTGCTTTTTTTTTTCATTGTCTCAGAGACACAGTTCGGGGGGTTCAGACAGCTGTATTTTAGTTTCTTGAGCGCAGCATAGGGTGAACAGATTCCAATTCACCAGATGTGGGACAAAGACTATGTTTGTGTGGGACAATGTGGGACACCAATGCATCAAGGTAGTCTAAAATAACTTTAAAAAGAAAAAAAACTCTACTCTGCCCCTTTAGCACATAACAGACTGCAAAAAAATTATATATTATTTATTATTAATTATATATAATTATATATATATATATATATGAATCCCAATCTGGGTGGAGTTTCCATGTTCTCCCCGTGTCCCCGTGGGTTTCCTCCGGGTTCTCTGGTTACCTCCCACAGTCCAAAAACATGGATTAAGGTCAATTGAATTCTCCAAAGTGCCCCATATGTGTTTTAATTTGTGTGTGTGTTTGTATGTGTGTTTGTGAGTGTTTTTGTATGTGTGAGTAAGTGAGTGTGTGCCCAGCAATAGATTGGTGCCCTGTCCTGGTTGTATCTGCCCGGTGCCCGAGATGTTCTCCCCTGGATGGGCATAGGGAATATATATATATATATATATATATATATATATATATATATATATATATATATATATATATATATATATATATATATATATATGTGTGTGTGTGTGTGTGTGTGTGTGTGTGTGTGTGTGTGTGTGTGTGTACAATTAAACAGGACAGACAGTCCCAAAGACAACTTCCATCCATCCATTATCTTCCACTTTATCCTTCATTAGTGTCACATGGGGGGAGGGGGGGTTTCCCATGCCTTTCCAGGGGAGAACGTCTCGGGCACTGGGCAGATACACCCAGGACAGGGCGCCGATCCATCGCTGGGCACACACACACTCACACAGACACACTCTATATGGGGCAATTTGGAGAATTCAATTGACTTAATTCATGTTTTTGGACTGTGGGAGGAAACAGCCCACCTCTTCCCAATAACAGACAACACAGCCATCTAATGGCAGATTATAAAACACGCAATTTTAAACTGGAGTCTGCATGAAAAGTAACGAAACTGCGTGACTGTCCCGCACAAAGCGGGACATCTGGTCGCCCTAGCGCAGCAGTATTTATGTATGTATGTATGTATGTATGAGAACATCACAGATCATACAGCCCTCTTATTGAGAGAACCTAACAACCACTATGAGCAGCCTGACAATGAACGAGCGACTCAAGCACAGGAGAGAAATCAGATTACTTTACTCAACGTCTCATATGAACATCACTAATGTTTGATAATCAATCAATACAGCATCAGAAGCATCGTATCTGTCATTTATACCAATCCAAGATCTCAAACCTTATGGGTTAGAACCATACAGGTATGGGTTAGTACCATACAGGTTTTTGGTCATATGGGGTATTGATCCCCACCGAGTCTTGGTCCTCCCAAGGTTTCTCACAAGGTTTCATCCTTAAAAGATCAACATAACAGGGGTTTTTTCTTACCACTGTCGATTCGGGGTGTTCGATTTGGGGGTTTAAAGGCTTTTGACTTGTAAAAAAACGCTATATAAATAAATTACTTGAACCTGAACTTGAACCTGAGTTCAGTATGAACTCATACAGTGAGATGTGAACATTCACACCGATGCAATATTTACCGAGGTTAACCCATTTACTCTAGTTTGACTTTTTAAATGATTTATATTAAAACCTAGAAGCTCACAGAGCAATACGTTCCAATAATCTGCCCACATTTAGAACTCAATGAGGTCAGAACCCTCAGAAACCAGAAACTTCCGAAACTATATTTAAGACTGAATATAACTGGCATTGTTCCTCCACCCCTCACCCTTCGCCCCACCCTGCCTCCATCCAGCTCTTCCCTCATGCTCCCCCCTCCCCGTACATGTCTCTTTTATTTTTGTTTGCCCAAAGGGGCTTTAGTAAATGAAGGGGTCTCACTGTGCATCAGTTCCACTGATGACATGTGGTAGTAATTTCTGCAGGTTTCTTTAACCCTACACTTCCAAACATCTGTGTGCTTTATATCAGAATCATGTTTGTGTTTGTGCATTTCTGTGTGTGTGTGTGTGTGTGTGTGTGTGTGTGTGTGTGTGTGTGTGTGTACACCAAAATAGAGCAGGATTTAGCCAACAGTATATATGAGTACACTATAGTTTACACAAAGAGTCTATGTTTTAGGCCTCAAATCATATATATTATTGTAAGTAGGTAGGATGGTGGGGTAGTGCTTAGCATGTTTGCCTCTCAGCGCTAGGGATCTAGGTTCAAATTCCAATCGAGGTGTTCTCCCTGTGATAGTGTGGGTGTCCTCTGGGTTCTCCAGGTTCCTTCCACAGTCCAAAAAACATGGACAAGATGAATTAGATGCTCTGAATTGCCTTTATGTGAGTGATTGTGTACTCAGCGATAGGTTGGGGTGCTATCATGGAAGTATCTGCCCAGAGCCCGAAATGTTCTCCCCTTATGTGCATTTAAATAATGATGCAGTGCAGCAGCACCTACATGGTTATACGTTTACAAAAAACAGTAAAATACAGTGCAGCAGAACTTA
The DNA here is from genome assembly GCA_019802435.1 of Corydoras maculifer. Classification (NCBI taxonomy): domain Eukaryota; kingdom Metazoa; phylum Chordata; class Actinopteri; order Siluriformes; family Callichthyidae; genus Corydoras; species Corydoras maculifer. The sequence continues at coordinate 360,256 of JAFMOD010000756.1, forward strand.
TGATGGTTCTTTAAAAAACATCCATCCATCCATTATCTTCCGCTTCATCCTCTATTAGGATCGTGGGGGGTTCCACATGCCCATCGAGGGGGGAACGTTTCAGGCGCTGGGCAAATACATCCAGGACAGGGTGCCAATCTATCCCTGGTCACACACTCACGCACACAGACACACTCTATATGGGGCAATTTGGAGAATTCAATTGACCTTGATCCATGTTTTTGGACTGTGGAAGGAAACCCACGCGGACACAGGGAGAACATGGACACTCCACCCAGATTGGAATTGGAACCAGGAATCCCTAGTGCTGGACTTTAAAAACCTTAAAATATAATATTAAGTCCATGTAAAACTAGTTTTCTTCTGCTTCATTATCTTCTGCTTTATCCTCTATTAGGGTCGCGCGGGGGTTCCCCATGTCCATCCAGGGGAAAATGTCTCGGATACACCCAGGACAGGGCGCCAATCTATCACTGGGCACACACTCACTCACTCAGACACACTCTATATGGGGCAATTGGGTAATTTAATTGACCTTGATCCATGATTTTGGACTGTTGGAGGAAACCGGAGAACCCAGAGGAAACCCATGCGGACATAGGGAGAACATGGACACTCCACCCAGATTGGGATTCGAACAGGGAATCCCTAGCGCTGAGAGGAGAATATGCCAACCACTAAGCCACCGTGAAGCCCCAAAACTAGTGTTCATGTATTTCAAAACTTATAGCTGTGTGTGTGTGTGTGAGGGGGGGGTCAGCACATGGGTTTCGAGGAAACAGAATCAACAGCTGTAACAGTCCTACAATAGAACATTGTCTTTACAGCTTTCCACACCGTCCACCTGAAACCCAGGGGGGGGGGGGATAAAGGGAACCAGCATCCTCTTTATATCTGTAAGCTTTCCTGGGTAGCATTGAGCTACTGAGTTCCAAAGGACCGTGCAGCAGGACCTGTGAGGTGGTGGATTTAGACAGGACCAAATGAGGCGGGGATTCTGAAGTGGTTCTAATAAGCTCTGTTTGCTTTCCTTCGCTCAGTCAGCGAGCTGATGACATAATGGCTGCATCAGGCTCAACCTAAGGAGCGTGATTGACCTCTGGCCCGGAGTTAAAGAGCGATCGGAGGTCTGAATGTTCCTCTGTGTGAGAGCGTATGTTTGTCTGTTTCCTCGAATGTGTATGAAACGACTGGATCCGTTTTTTTTTTTTAAATAGATAGCTCCCTCCGTTCTGTTTTTAGCAAGTGGAAGAGGAAGCCATGGTCAATTCGGGTAATTCCCCTCGTCCACAGTCATTTATTTTATTAATGAAGGTCCATTTTTTGTTAACCTTTTTAACCCCATCAATGCAAAAACAAATGCTGGGTCTGATTAGTGTGTGTGTGTGTGTGTGTGTGTGTGTGTGTGTGTGTGCGCACACATCTGGACACATATGGAATTGTCCTCCATGAAAAGAACAAGTACCAGAAGTTGTGCTGAAAAGTATGTAGCTGAAAGAATCTGAACGCATATCCATCTTTTATCTTCCTCTTAATCTTTAAAGGGCAGAACATGGAAACTCCACCCAGATTGGGATTCGAACCTGGATCTCCAGCGCCACCGTGCCACCCCTGAACAAATATGATCGTCAGAAGTTCAAATCCCGATCTGGATGGAGGTTCCATGTTCTCCTCATGTTTGCATGGGTTTTCTCTGGTTTCCTTCCATAGTCCAAAAACATGGATTCAAATAAATTGGCTCTTCTAAATTGCCCCATCTACATTGCCCCTACATAATGTGTGTGTAAGCGAGTCTGTGTATGTGCCCAGTAATGGATTGGCACCCTGTCCGTGGTGTATCGGCTCAGAGCCCAAAATGTTCTCTCCTGGATGGGCATGGGGAACCCCTGTGACCTAACTAAAAAATTAGGTGGAAGTTAATGGAGGGAGGCGGCACGGTGGCTTTGTGGTTAGCATGTTCTCCTCTCAGCAGGTTCGAATCCCCATCTGGGTGGAGTTTCCATGTTCTCCCCGTGTCCGCGTGGGTTTCCTGCGGGTTCTCCGGTTTCTTCCCACAGTCCAAAAACATGGAACAAGTCAATTGAGTTCTCCAAATTGCCCCATATAGAGTGTGTGAGTGAGTGTATGCCCAGTGATAGATTGGCCCCCTGTCCTGTCCTGTTCTATCTCATAAATGTATTTGTTATCCATCCATTATCTTTCGCTTTATCCTCTATTGGGGGGGGGGGGTTCCCACGCCCATCCAGGGGAGAACGTCTCGGGCGCTGGACAGATACACCCAGGACAGGGCGCCAATCCATCGCTGGGCACACACTCACTCACACAGACACAGACACACTCTATATGGGGCAATTTGGAGAACTCGATTGACTTGATCCATATTGTTGGACTGTGGGAGGAAACCGGAGAACCCGGAGGAAACCCACGCGGACACGAGGAGAACATGGAAACTCCACCCAGATGGGGATTCGATCCGGGAATCCCTAGCACTGAGAGGAGAACATGCTAACCACTAAGCCACCTTGCCGCCCTGTATTTGTTATGCCTTTAATAATTTCCCATGAGTCTGTAGTTTCCCTCTTCTCTGGATCCATCGGGGTGAATATCTTTAACCCCGTCACATCTGAGGGGGTTGATTTCCAGGAGTCGGAGGGCCGGTGGTGGTGGATGAGATTAATCCTCCTCTACCTGTGGTTATTGCAAGCGGAAATGTTGGGGCAGTAAAAACGTCAGGACACGCCGATGATTGGGAGCAGGATCTGGTGGGGAGGGGTGGGTGGTCCGCAGGAAAAATAATCAAGCGCCGAGAGCGTCGTAGAGATTTGGAACGTGCCCCATCAGCGTGCACCGAGCTGGGTGATAATGATGATTAATGGGGGGCAGAATGCTGAACGGGGGTCTGTTTCAGAGCGAGGCTGGAAAATCTGAGCGAGCTCATGCGCAGTGGATATAAATGTGTCCCTGCGGAGCGGCAGCGGCTCTGTGATCAGCTCAGACGGTACAGAGGGTTTATTTTTCAAACAGGTGAGGTCATTATCGGCTCACTGTAACAGGACGGGTGGGGCGGGGTTTCGGGAGGGGCTTCGTTGATGCCTCTGCTCATGGGGTTGGCTCTGAATAAACGACTTCCATTCATCCATTATCTTCTGCTTTATCCTCTACTAGGGTCGCGGGGGGGGGGGGGGTTCCACATGCCCATCCAGGGGACAAAGTTTCGGGCGCTGGGCAGATACACCCAGGACAGGGCGCCAATCTATTGCTGGGCACACACTTACTAATATACACAGACATATTCTATATGGGGCAATTTGGAGAAGTCAATTGATCCATGTTTTTGGATTGTGGGAGGAAACCGGAGAACCCGGAGGAAGCCCACGCGGACATGGGGAGAGCATGGAAACTCCACCCAGATTGGGATTCGAACTGAGAATCCCCAGCGCTGAGAGAAGAACATCCATCCATCCATCCAATATCTTCCACTTTATCCTATATTAGGGTCGCGGTGGGGTTCCCCATGCCCATCCAAGGGAGAACGTTTCGGGCGCTGGGCAGATAGACCCAGGACAGGGCACCAATCTATCTCTGGGCACACACTCCCTCACACAGACACATTCTATATGGGGCAATTTGGAGAACTCAATTGACTCGATCCATGTTTTTGGACTGTGGGAGGAATCCTGAGAACCCGGAGGAAACCCACGCGGACACGGGGAGAACATGGAAACTCCACCCAGATGGGGATTCGAACCGGGAATCCCTAGCGCTGAGAGGAGAACATGCTAACCACTAAACCACTGTGCCGCCCGAATGAACAACTTATTTAGTTGATATAGAAAGACATGAAGATCCCATCGAATCAGAATATGTTTAAAGGGGAGGTGGAGGTGACGCGCAGAGGCTCAACCACCCAATCAGATGATGAGTACCATCATTAGAAACCTTTCTAGCAAACAATTACAGAACACAGACACAAGCTGTGATCTTTGGAGAGGGTCCACTTCATGTTCTGCCTTAGTTCTATGGTGATTAAGTGTGATGTCATCACACTGTGTTATGACATCACTCCTGGAGTTTAACCTCAAAGAGACACCCATCTTCATCCTCATCCTCCAGTTATTTAACAGAGGTCAGATGAGGATGAGCATGAGGGCTGAGCTTCTCTCCCTCTGTGTGTGTGTGTGTGTGTGTGTGTGTGTGTGTGTGTGTGTGTGCGCGCGCCTTATCTGAATTCAGCCCTCATTCCGATACAGAACATTGACTTTCCACGACGGGGGTTGTTGGGGGTCTTGGGGTAACCAGGTATCCCACATCACGCACTCCACTACACGCCCTCTACACCACACACTCCACACCCTCCAACATTACCTGCTCCACACCACGTGCTCCACGCCACGCCCTTTAACCTGGTATCCCACATCACGCAC
>JAFMOD010000759.1:7872-30664 GCA_019802435.1 Corydoras maculifer
GCTCACGCAGTTTGGTGGGGTGGTGTTAGTGGGGGGTTAAACGTGCGGCTCACGCAGTTTGGTACGGTGGTGTTAGTGGGGGGTTAAACGTGCGGCTCACGCAGTTTGGTACGGTGGTGTTAGTGGGGGGTTAAACGTGCGGCTCACGCAGTTTGGTACGGTGGTGTTAGTGGGGGGTTGGCACGAGACCTACTTATATAGGTCAAACTACATCCGGCTGGGTAATATTTACAGTTCTTATTGATATATACTAGGGGTGGAACATTTAATGTTTTAATTTCAATAAATAAATTAAAGGGAAAGACGTGGAACTAGATCAAATGCATTATCCAAATTGCCCCATATAGAGTGTGTCTGTGTGAGTGAGTGTGTGCCCAGTGATCGATTAATGCCCATCCAGGGGAGAACGTTTCAGGCGCTGGGCAGATACACACAGGACAGGGTATCAATCCATCACTGGGCTCACACTCACTCACACATACACACTCTATATGGGGCAATTTGGAGAACTCACTTGACCTTGATCCATGTTTTTGGACTGTGGGAGGAAACCGGAGAACCCAGAGGAAACCCATGCGGACACGGGGAGAACATGGAAACTCCACCCAGATTGGGATTCGAACCAGAGATCCCCAGCGTTAACCACTAAGCCACCATGCCGCCTCTAATTAATTAGCTAATCTAATATGGTCCAAAAATGGTCCAAAGCAGGTTAATTAAGCGTTAAATGCTTAAGCTAAGACAAATCACTGATAGACCCGGGTTCGATTCTCAGCTGCAGCTGGGAAAACGACATGTATTCAGGTTTCCTCCAACATTTCAAAGACATGCTGAACTAAAATAAATCTACTGAATTGAAAAACAATTAAAACAATTAAAAACCTTCACCATATTTTCCTAAGACAGGACTGAGGTCAGACTGTCTCCTCATGGACGCGGTCCTGTTCACACTGTTACACACGCCAACCTCTCAATCATACACATAACAATTAGCACAGTGTCCTTGGTGAGGGAAGCCTTTAACGAAGCAGAACAATGTTTTGTCATCACGCAGTGCTCAAGAGTAAACACGTGCTCCGTTTTTTGTGCGACATGACAAAGTTATCACCTGCCAACGTCCCATCACACAGACAAGAAAGCGCTGACCGTGGCGATTTGAGTGGCCGCTTGCCACCACAGCCTAATATCAATACTCTCGTTAGTCGCCTCGCTGAGCAGCAGTGGAACCAGCTTACGTGGATTTAAAGAGCCACTGATTGGCTTTCTGCATCAAAGGATGGCTTTCATCGTCCTGTAATCTAATCCAGCTAATACGACTGTAAGTAGTTCCATTCAGAGCGACCTTCACAAGCACACAATAAAAACATGCAGCGCATGATCGCAAAAGAGCCGAGACATTAATAACGCAATAATAACCCAATAATAACGCAATAATTAAACCTTGATGAAGCAGATTTAAAACTCACTTGTACTTCCAAAAAAACACGGAGGGTGTTAAACACTGAGATTGTGTTTTCAGTGTGTTTAATATTCATTCATTCATTCATTATCTTCCACTTTATTCTCTATTAGGGTCGCAGTGGGTTCTCCATGCCCATCCAGGGGAGAACGTTTCGGGCGCTGGGCAGATACACCCAGGACAGGACACCAATCCATCGCTGGGCACACACTCACTCACACAGACACACTCTATATGGGGCAATTTGGATAATTCAATTGACTTGATCCATGTTTTTCGACTGTGGGAGGAAACTGGAGAACCCGGAGGAAACCCACGTGGACACGGGGAAAACATGGAAACTCCACCAGGATGGGGATTCGAACCGGGAATCCCTAGAGCTGAGAGGCGAACATGCCAACCACTATGCCACTGTGCCGCCCAGGTTAAACATCCATCCAAAAAAAAAATAATCCATCCATTATCTTCTGCTTTATCATCTATTAGGGTCGCGGGGTGGTTCCTCATGCCCATCCAGGGGAGAACGTCTCGGGCGCTGGGCAGATACACCCAGGATAGGACTTTGGGCACACACACACACACACTCTATATGGGGCAATTTGGCTGAGCACACACTCACACAGACACACTCTATATGGGGCAATTTGGAGAATTCAATTGACCTTGATCCATGTTTTTGGACTGTGGGAGGAAACCGGAGAACCCGAAGGAAACCCACGCAGACACGGGGATAACATGAAACAGGGAGAACATGCTAACCACTAAGCCACCGTGCCGCCCGTGTGTTTACCATTGTTGAAAATTTGTTTTTAATTTATTTATTATTAAGCATAACTTGAGATCCATCAGTCCATTCTTCTCTCTGTTTGTGTAAACACACACACACACAAACACACACACACACACACACACACACACACACACACACACACACACACACACACACACACACACACTAAACTGCAGCTGCATTCAGTAATGGATTTGCTTCCACTCCACACTGAAGTGCCTCAGCATCCTGCCTGGTCATTCTCTCCATCATGCCAGCTCTGCCTCCCCTCTATAATACAATCAAATACCTTTATGGGCGGCACGGACAACACGCTCCGCTCTCTCCCTCTCTTCACACACACACACACACACACACACACACACACACACACACACACACACACACACACACACACACATGTATATTTGCAATAGTTTTCACTGTGCAATATCAGTGTTTAACAAAAGCAATGTGTAATCTGACAGCAGGTCTGTTTGTGTGTTGTTTGTAATGTCTGTAAATCTTTATTCGCAAAAACAAATTTACATTATGGGCGGCACGGTGGCTTAGTGTTTAGCATGTTCTCCTCTCAGCACTAGGGATTCCTGGTTCGAATCCCAATCTGTGTGGAGTTTCCATGTGGGTTTCCACGGGGTTCTCCCCGTGTCCATGTGGGTTTAAGTGAGTGTGTGCCCAGTGATGGATTGGCGCCCTGTCCTGGGTGTATCTGCCCAGCACCTGAAACGTTCTTCCCTGGATGGGCATGGGGAACCCCCCCACGACCCTAATAGAGGATAAAGCAGAAGATAATGGATGGATGGATGGAAATTCACATTATTGTCATTTTTATATAGGTTTAATTTTTAAATTGTTGTTCATAAAACCAGAGTGGTGCACCTTATATGACATGTACATAATTGTGTAGTTTTTTTATTCTATTTTATTTTATTTATTTATTCATTCATCCATTATCTTCCGCTTATCCTCTATTAGGGTCGCGGTGGGGTTCTCCATGCCCATCCAGTGAAGAACATCTCAGGCGCTGGGCAGATAGACCCAGGACAGGGCGCCAATCCATCGCTGGGCACACACTAACTCACACAAACACACTCTATATGGGGCAATTTTGGAGAATTAAATTGACTTGATCCATGTTTTTGGACTGTGGGAGGAAACCGGAGAACCCGGAGGAAACCCATGCGGACACGGGGAGAACATGAAAACTTCACCCAGATAGGGATTCGAACCGGGAATCCCTAGAGCTGGGAGGAGAACATGCTAAACCACCGAATGTGCTAACCACTAAACCACCGTGCCTCCCTATTATATTTATACTGATCTCTATTTCTATTACATTTTTACTTTTTTAAGTACTTTTTGTAATAGGTACATTAGATGTATCTCTAACTTTTCCGAATTGTTGTCACTTCTGCTGCTGAGAAATGATTATCTTATCTTAATTCAGTTATACTGTTGAAACTGACATTAAACTTATTCTGATATACATATAAATGTGTGTGTGTGTGTGTGTTCATTTTAAAAACCTTTTAATAAATAGCAGATTTATTTATAGAACATTTTCATCACGTGGCATTTAACAGAAAACAGATCACTAAACCCTTTTCTTACATCAAACTCTAAATAGAAATGTTTTTAGCAGAGATTCCCTCTAAATCTCCCAGTGGCCACATTTTATTTAAGCTTCATGCTTCTCAAATGATTTAGATGACATGAAACACCATGCTGAAATGGAAACTAGTTGATTGGACACTTTTTTTTTCTTTGAATATTGTATATGGTCTTATATAAAATGCATACGGTCCTGAGCATTAAGCTCCGAATTCAGAGGAAAGACTGCAAAACCCATCCCTACAGTCTGTAACCGTAGATCTCCAACATGCATCCATTACAGTGGAGCTGAGGAAATGAGGAGAGAGAGTGAGAGAACGAGAGAGCGAGAGAGAGAGAGAGAGAGAGAGAGAGGTCTGTCCAACAGCTGAGGGTGATGAATGTGTTCTACGTTCTTTAACATTGGCCTTAAAGGAATTGCACTAAACTGAACAACTGGATGTTCTGGCCTTCTCTTCATTGACATCGTATATTGCTTCTCTGGAAATCTGACAAACCTCCAAACGTTTTTTATTGGCTGAAAGACTCTATCATTTCTCAAATTGAAAAAATAAGATATTTAATTAAAGGTAGCAACAGCAAATTTGGCAAAAGATAGCAGAATATCATCCATTCATCCATCCATTATCTTCTGCTTTATCCTCTATTGGGGGGGCGGTTTTCCATGTACATCCAGGGGAGAACGTCTCGGGTGCTGGGCAGATACACCCAGGACAGGGTGCCAATCTATCACTGGGCACACACTCACTCACGCACACATACACACTCTATATGGGGCAATTTGAAGAATTCAATTGACTTTATCCATGTTTTTGGACTGTGGGAGGAAACCCACGCGGACACGGGGAGAACATGGAAACTCACCCAGATAGGGATTCGAACCGGGAATCCCTAGCGCTGAGAGGAGAACATGCAAACACTAAGCCACCCTGTCTTTAAGATGTTTATTAAAAAGTAAGTTATTGTAAAGGGCGGCACGGTGGTTTAGTGGTTAGCAGGTTCGCCTCTCAGCACTAGGGATTCCCGCTTCGAATCCCCATCTGGGTGGAGTTTCCATGTTCTCAGTGTCCGTGTGGGTTATCTCCGGGTTCTCCGGGTTCCTTCCACAGTCCAAAAACATGGATCAAGTCAATGGAATTCTCCAAATTGCCCCATATAGAGTGTGTGTGTGTAAGTGAGTGTGTCGAGTGATGGATTAGTGTCCTGTCCTAGGTGTATCTGCTCAGCGACTGAAACGTTCTCCCCTGGATGGGCATGGAGAACCCCCCCGCAACCGTAATAGAGGATAAAGAGGAAGATAATGGATGGATGGATGACCTGACTGGATTAGTGGGTGGGTTTAATTGGGTTTTATTATTTTATATTATTGGGAATGGGGGGGGGTAGTTTTAGCTCGTTACTTGGGGGGGGGGTAGAAGCAGTTTGTTTTACGATTACTTACAAGATTTTGTGTTTGTTTAATAAAGAAAATGGAATTGTAGTCCCACTCTGTGGCCTGTGACAGAGCATGTGATCCAAGCTCATATTACAGAAGGCATCTGAAAATCTAAGTTTCAAAAAGATCAATCAGTCCGCAGCATATTGATGTATGATTGCAGAGGATTTAAACGGGTTTCTTCACATCATCCATTAAGTTAAAATGTCACAGTGATCAAAGTTGGCAGTAACGCCGTTGGCATGGAAAAAATATCTGTTCCACACAGAATAAATTAAAGTGGCTTTTAACAAAAAATGTTCTTATATAACTGAAATAATACCAACCCGCTGCATTTCCCCGTCAGTGCTGTACCGGTTTGTTTAAATAAGGACAGCAGGTCATACTGACATAATCAATAAGTCAGTATGACATATTCAAATGTTTACACCACGTTTTATTAAGAGCTCATTCATCAAGTAAAAACAAAAATATTGCATTAAAATATATCTGTGTTTTAAGATTAATATATTAATAAGATTAATAAGAGGAGGGACGGTGGCTTAGTGGTTAGCACGTTCGCCTCTCAGCACTAGGGATTCCCGGTTTGAATCCCAAACGTTTCAGGCGCTGGGCAGATACACCCAGGACAGGGCGCCAATCTATCACTGGGCACACACTCACTCACACAAACACACTCTATATGGGGTAATTTGGAGAATTCAATTGACTTGATCCATGTTTTTGGACTGTGGGAGGAAACCGGAGAACCCGGAGGAAACCCACACGGACACGGGGAGAACATGGAAACTCCACCCAGATTGGGATTCGAACCGGGAATCCCTAGTGTTAAGAGGAGAACATTCATTCATTCATCCATTATCTTCCGCTTTATCCTCTATTAGGGTCGCGGTGGGGTTCCCCATGCCCATCCAGGGGAGAACATTTCGGGCGCTGGGCAGATAGACCCAGGACAGGACACCAATCTATCGCTGGGCACACATTCACTCACACAAACACACTCTATATGGGGCAATTTGGAGAACTCAATCGACATGATCCATGTTTTTGGACTGTGGGAGGAAACCGGAGAACCCGGAGGAAACCCACACGGACAAGGGGAGAACATGGAAACTCCACACAGATTGCGAACCCAGCTTTTCCGACAGCTCTCTCACTTCAGACATAAAAGCTTTTTAAACTGGAGAAACTAAATAAAGTTCCACAGCATCTTCTATTTAAAAGTACTGTTTTATAGAACTAAACACCGTATTAAATTATCCAACTGAATTATCATTACATACTATTTAGTACAACGCTTTAGGGAAACATTCAAAATAAAGCATCTTGCAAAGCGAACTTTGGATAAGTGGATGAGGGAATAATGTGACAATGTGAGGCTCCTGCTGTTCACCATTAAGATAATCCAGCTGTACAGAAGGTGATGTTGGAAATAAAAAAAACGGCTTTATTTAGAAAAGGACACAAGTTCTGCTGCCTCAGATGAAAATGTGACGGGGGAACAATGGCAAAAAGAATAATACACATTCCGTTCTCTATGCTGGGCTTTAAACTCGTCCAAACAAATAAAATAATAGCTAAATACTTTACATAAATTGGAATGTGTTCAGAAAAAACTGGATAAATGGTAAACCTGGAAAATGCTGCTATAGTAACAAAATAAACAAGAAAGGGTGTAATTAATGTTTAAATCCAGTGTTGGCTTCAACATCCATCCATTATATTCTGCTTTATCCTATATTAGGGTCGGGGGGGGGGGGGTTCCCCATGCCCATCCAGGGGAGAACATTTTGGGCGCTGGGCAGATACACCCAGGACAGGACGCCAATCTTTCGTGGAGCACACACTCACACACACAGACACACTCTATATGGGGCAATTTGGAGAATTCAATTGACCTTGATCCATGTTTTTGGACTGTGGGAGGAAAACGGAGAACCCGGAGGAAACCCACGCGGACATGGGGAGAACATGGAAACTTCACCCAGATGGGGATTCGAACCGGGAATCCCTAGTGCTGAGAGGAGAACATGCTAACCACTAAGCCACCCTGGCTTTAAGATGTTTATTAAATATTAAGTTACTCTAAAGGGCGGCACGGTGGTTTAGTGGTTAGCATGTTCGCCTCTTAGCGCTGGGGATTCCCGGTTCGAATCCCCATCTGGGTGAAGTTTCCATGTTCTTAGTGTCCGTGTGGGTTTCCTCCGGGTTCTCCGGTTTCCTCCCACAGTCCAAAAACATGGATCAATTTAATTGAATTCTCCAAATTGCCCCATATAGAGTGTGTGTGTAAGTTAGTGTGTGCCCAGTGATGGATTGGCGTCCTGTCCTGGGTGTATCTGCCCAACGCCCCAAACATTCTCCCCTGGATGGGCATGGGGAACCCCCCCCCCCTGTGACCCTACTAGAGGATAAAGTGGAAGATAATGGATGAATGAAATAAAACTAGGGCGGCATGGTGGTTTATTGGTTAGCACGTTCTCCTCTCAGCACTAGGGATTCCTGGTTCGAATCCCAATCTGGGTGGAGTTTCCATGTTCTCCCCATGTCCACATGGGTTTCCTACGGGTTCTCCAGTTTCCTTCCACAGTCCAAAAACATGGATTTTTCCAAATTGCCCCATATAGAATGTGTCTGTGTGAGTGAGTGTGTGCCCAGTGATGGGTAGTAGATTGGTGTCCTGTCCTGGGTGTACGCTGAAATGTCCCCCCCCCCCTTGCGACCCTAGTAGAGGATAGAGAGGAAGATGATGGGTGGAAAGTTATATAAAGGTCCTTTGATAGGCACTAACAAAAACACAGAGAATTAAGCAGGGTTGAAAAAATTCCTTTAACAGAGCTGGGAGTGAAACCTGTGAAAAGCTGCACGTCAGGAGGAGGATGAAAAGATTTCCTTCAAAGTAGTGTTTAGAGAATTTTCAGGAACTGAACGTCTTACGAAACCATTAAATACTCTGTCTAAATCAGGCTGTCCTTTTAAACTGCAAGACCAAGCCAGAGGATTATTGATCTGGAAAACTACCAGCGAGCCCGTAACAGAATTCACAACATTTTCAGAATCCGAATCCGAATCAGAATACTTTATTAATCCCTGGGGGAGAATTGCAGAGCACTGCATGCGCACTGAAAAAAATGTTCATTCATTCATTCATTATCTCCCGCTTATCCTCTATTAGGGTCACGGTGGGGTTCCCCATGCCCATCCAGGGGAGAACGTCTCGGGCGCTGGGCAGATACACCCAGGACAGGACGCCAATCCATCGCTGGACACACACTCACTCACACAAACACACTCTATATGGGGCAATTTGGAGAACTCAATTAACTTGATCCATGTTTTTGGACTGTGGGAGGAAACCAGAGAACCCGGAGGAAACCCACGCAGACACGGGGAGAACATGGAAACTCCACCCAGATGGGGATTCGAACCGGGAATCCCTGATGCTGAGAGGAGAACATGCTAACCACTAAGCCAACGTGCCGCGCTTAACCCAAAATACCAATATTTATATACACACCCACAAAAACATGACAAAAGACAACAAAACCAAAACTAATGAAAAATAAATAATCAGAGAAATGTTGTTTCTAACAGTATGTATCAGAATGCATTTATTGGAATTTCCATGTTGACACTAAACCAGCAGAAAAGAGATATTAAATTATAATAAGAGAAATCAGAACATTAAATTCATTCTGTATGTACAAGCTGAGGCTACACTGTCTCTTTTGTGTGAAAAGGTTCTGAATCTGTCAGAAAAGCAACCTGTTTGGACAAGTGCTGGTGATTAAGCATTCTTAAGCGTGTGTCTGAATCACATGTGGAAATAGTTCAGCTTAAACCAAGAGGTTTCTTAAAATGGCAGTGTGTCTGTAAACAGTGGTTTGTGTCTTAACCAAGCAGATATTTCATCTTCTGCATAAAAACAGATCTGTCATCATCTATCCATTATCATCCGCTTTATCTATATTAGGGTTGCGGGGCGGTTCCCCATGCCCATCCAGTGGAGAACGTTTCGGGCACTGGGCAGATACACCCAGGACAGGCCGCCAATCCATTACTGGACACACACTCACACAGACACGCACACTCTATATGGGGCAATTTGGAGAACTCAATTGACTTGATCCATGTTTTTGGACTGTGGGAGGAAACCGGAGAACCCGGAGGAAACCCACACAGACACAGCAGAACATGAAAACTCCACCCAGATTGGGATTCGAACCGGGAATCCCTGGCGCTGAGAGGAGAACATGCGCCCGGAACGTTATCCCCTGGATCCTTAATATAGGATAAAGCTAACCACTAAGCCACCGTGCTGCCCTAATAATATAATAAATAAGTTTGATAAGTATTCATACTGGGGCGGTGGCTTAGTGGTTTAGCATGTTCTCCTCTCAGCACTAGGGATTCCCGGTTCGAATCCCCATCTGGGTGGAGTTTCCATGTTCTCCCTGTGTCTGCGTGATTTCCTCCGGTTTCCTCCCACAGTCCAAAAACATGGATCAAGTCAATTGAATTCTCCAAATTGCCCCATATAGAATGTGTCTGTGTGTGTGAGTGTGTGCCCAGCGATGGATTGGCGCCCTGTCCTGGGTGTATCTGCCCAGCGCCTGAGACGTTCTCCCCTGGATGGGCATAGGGAACCCCCCGTGACCCTAATAGAGGATAAGCGGGAGATTATAAATGAATGAATGAAGTACTCATACTGGGGCGGTGGCTTAGTGGTTAGCATGTTCTCCTCTCAGCGCTAGGGATTCCCGGTTCGAAACCCCATCTGTGTGGAGTTTCCATGTTCTCTCCGTGTCTGCGTGGGTTTCCTCCGGGTTCTCCGGTTTCCTCCCACAGTCCAAAAACATGGATCAAGTCAATTGAATTCTCCAAATTGCCCCATATAGAGTGTGTTTGTGTGAGTGAGTGTGTCCAGTGATGGATTGGTGTCCTGTCCTGGGTCTATCTGCCCAGCACCCGAAACGTTCTCCCCTGGATGGGCATAGGGAACCCCACCGCGACCCTAATAGAGGACAAAGCGGAAGATGATGGATGGAGGGAAGTATTCATACTGATGACATTTCCTTTTGAAACTGACCTGTTACTGTTCACCTAGTTATCTTTCTTTTAATGCTATATGTGGTAACTTTTTACTAATAAGGTATTTAAAGGATATTTAGCATGAGGTAAAACAGAGGAATTTTTTTAAATTGCCTTTAACAGTCCCAACTCTTTTCTTTTGTTCTTCATGCAGTAACATTGTGCTCTCAGCATATTTAATGAGGGTTAATGAGTTAATTTAGTGAGCTGGATGAAAGTGAACACGCTAAAAAAAAAGACGTTTATATTTAATTATATTTAATGTAGAACAATGGCATGATGACAATATGGCGAATAATTGCAAGGTGTGTGTGTATGGTAATAATACTCATTACACAGAGCAGAAAAACACATGAATATGAGGCTGCTCATTTTATAAGTGAACTGGGTTGTAATTACGGCTGCTTTGTCCTGTTTGTAACTGTTCCAGGTGTTCGTTCTGAGGCAGAGCTCGTATTAAAATGAACAAGGCTGCTCTCACAGATCGTTGCCCTGGTGTGTGACAAATTTGGGTGAAAGTTTTAGCTTCACGGAACAAAGAAAACAAAGAATGTGGAACATGCCACCAAACAAACCAGACATAACTGATAATTAAAGCTCTAACAGCAGCTCATGAGCAACTAGGGTCCTGAACATCAACAAATGAGTTTAAATCAGCAGACAGCAGGTTTTAACCTTTGAAGAGACGTGTACATTAAAGCTTTATGCCATTTCCATCCATCCATCCATCATC
Source organism: Corydoras maculifer (assembly GCA_019802435.1). Lineage (NCBI taxonomy): Eukaryota > Metazoa > Chordata > Actinopteri > Siluriformes > Callichthyidae > Corydoras > Corydoras maculifer. The sequence goes on from JAFMOD010000759.1 coordinate 18,992, forward strand.
TTCCTCTTTATCTTCTATTAGGGTTGCGGGGGGTTCTCTATGCCCATCCAGGGGAGAACGTTTCGGGCGCTTGGCAGATACACCCAGGACAGGGCACCAATCTATCGCTGGGCACACACTCACACGTACAGACACACTCTATATGAGGGCAATGTGGAGAATTTTGGAAAACGTGCTAACCACTAAGCCACTCTGCCGCCCTGCTTTTTGTAATATTCATTCATTCATTATCTTCCGCTTTGTCCTCTATTAGGGTCGCGGGGGGGTTCCCCATGCCCATCCAGGGGAGAACGTCTCGGGCGCTGGGCAGATAGACCCAGGACAGGACGCCAATCCATCGCTGGACACACACTCACTCACACAGACACACTCTATATGGGGCAATTTGGAGAATTCAATTAACTTGATCCCTGTTTTTGGACTGTGGGAGGAAACCGGAGAACCCGGAGGAAACCCACGCAGACACGGGGAGAACATGGAAACTCCACCCAGATGGGGATTCGAACCGGGAATCCCTAGTGCTGAGAGGCGAACGTGCTAACCACTAAGCCACCGTGCCGCCTTTTTGTAATACTTAAACAAAATATAAAGAAACATATTGAAAAGTGAGGACAGCACGGTGGATTAGTGGTTAGCATGTTCTCCTCTCTATATGGGGAAATTTGGAGAATTCAATTGACCTTGATCCATGTTTTTGGACTGTGGGAGGAAACCGGAGAACCCGGAGCAAACCCACACAGACATGGGGAAAACATGGGAACTCCACCCAGATTGGGAGCCAAACCAGGAATCCCTTGTGCTGAGTGGAGAACATGCTAATCACTAAGCCGCCCTGGCTTTAAGATGTTTATTAAATATTAAGTTATTCTAAAGGGCGGCACGTTGGATTAGTGGTTAGCACGTTCTCTCAGCGCTAGAGATTCCCGGTTCGAATCCCAATCTGGGTGGAGTTTCATGTTCTCCCCATTTCCACATGGGTTTCCTCCGGGTTCTCCGGTTTCCTTCCATAGTCCAAAAACATGGATCAAGGTCAATGGAATTCTCCAACTTGCCCCATATAGAGTGTGGGTGTGTGAGTGAGTGTGTGCTCAGTGATAGATCGGTGCCCTGTCCTGGTTGTAGACGTTCTCGGGCACATGGGGCACCCTCCGCAACCCTAAAAGCGGATAAAGAGGAAGATAATGGATGGATGGATATTTAAAAGTGGACTCCACTTAACTTTAGTGGCCCTGGGATTTGAACCCCCAACCTTCTGATTAATAGCCCAACGCCCTACGCACTGAGCTACCACACACACGATTATACAAATATATGATTTAATTATTTATATAATAAACGCCGCTCCAGGAAGCTCACCAAACCATTGGCATTTTACAAAAGTGTGTTTGTTTGTGTTTACTCTCTTAAATGCTTGCACTGCAATAATAGTAGTAGAAGAGCCTGAAGTCGGACAGGCGAAGAGGGAAGAAAAATGTCCTTGTCATCTTGTTTAATGGTAGCTGTGCTACATGAGATTTTTCCCCATGTGAACCTGTCAATATATGAATCAAAGGGAAGGAGCGTCGCCAGTCCGGGAGTGAAGCTGAGCCCAGCGCCAGTGAGTGGAATTAATGCTTTGAACAGCACTGAGTGGAAAACGAGGTCTGTTAGAGCTCTGACTACAGCTGTGAAGCACCGTGATGTGATTCCTTTTGCGTCTATGTGAGTGCCTGTCCAATACTATTTAACAGGACTGAAGACGTGCTGTCTTTCGGATCCTGCCGGCGAAAGTGACGGGAACAATGCAGCTGAATAAGCAGTAATCTCGTTCTGCTCCGACCGAGCAAATACACTCTGTGGGCTTAAGCTCCTGGAGGAGCATGACGGCAAACATTCGAGCTGCAGGTTAAATCCCCGTTATGAGATCTTTCAGGACTTTGTGATTACAAAAACCTAAAGTGAAAGAGTGATAAGATATTCACGGCTCCACTAAGGGAATCGTAACCAATAGCAACCAAATTCTGTGGAAATATGGCCGGGCCGGATCCCTCCTCATTGATTCACATGATGAGATTAAGTGCTCGAGGACGAATGGCGTGCAATTCTTTGAGGATAAATCTGGGCCATGACATCTTTAGCAGAGGAGATTTTTAAGAATCCAATAGGAAAAAATGGATTCTAAATATAATCACTTAAATTCATCAAATAGCTGCTTCAATCCCCTTTTCCTCGAACAGATTTAAGGTGTTAAAAGAGGGTTCAGCTGTCACTCACCTATATAGGCCTCAGCTGACATGGGTACAGGAACTGCCACACAAAAGTAGCTGTCAGACTGCAAGAGAGGAAAAGAAAAGGTTATCACTGCACAGCAACGAATAGAAGTCTTAAAAAAGGAAATCACAGCCGAAAGTCGCACAATAAAAACGTAATGTAATGTGAATAAAACAGAATTTAAAATAAAAATGTAATGTGAATAAAACTGAATTTAAAATTAAAATGTAATGTGAATAAAACTGAATTTAAAATTAAAAAGTAATGTGAATAAAACTGAAATTAAAATTAAAATGTAATGTGAATAAAACAGAATTTAAAATAAAAATGTAATGTGAATAAAACTGAATTTAAAATTAAAATGTAATGTGAATAAAACTGAATTTAAAATTAAAAAGTAATGTGAATAAAACTGAAATTAAAATTAAAATGTAATGTGAATAAAACTGAAATTAAAATAAAAATGTAATGTGAATAAAACTGAATTTAAAATAAAAATGTAATGTGAATAAAACTGAATTTAAAATTAAAGTGTAATGCAAGTTATGTAAGTAAAACTGTAAAACTAAATTTAAAATAAAATAAAACAATTAAATAAAAATGTAATGTGAATAAAACTGAAATTAAAATAAAAATGTAATGTGAATAAAACTGAATTTAAAATAAAAATGTAATGTGAATAAAACTGAATTTAAAATAAAAATGTAATGCGAGTTATGTGAGTAAAACTGTAAAACTAAATTTAAAATAAAATAAAAAAATAAAATAAAAATGTAATGTGAATAAAACTGAATTTAAAATTAAAATGTAATGTGAATAAAACTGAATTTAAAATTAAAATGTAATGTGAATAAAACTGAATTTAAAATTAAAATGTAATGTGAATAAAACTGAATTTAAAATTAAAATGTAATGTGAATAAAACTGAATTTAAAATTAAAATGTAATGTGAATAAAACTGAATTTAAAATTAAAATGTAATGTGAGTAAAACTGAATTTAAAATAAAAATGTAATGTGAATAAAACTGAATTTAAAATAAAAATGTAATGCGAGTTATGTGAGTAAAACTGTAAAATAAAATTTAAAATAAAAAATAAATTTCAAATAAAAATGTAATGTGAATAAAACTGAATTTAAAATTTAAATGTAATGTGAATAAAACTGAATTTAAAGAATTTAAACTCTACATTACAAATAAAAAGCGTTTAAAGTTTGAGATCAGGTTTATTTCTTCATACAGCACGTTTTTCAATAGCACATCGTCTCAGAGCAGCTTTACGGGGTTCTAAGCCTGAATCCACCAACAACAAGATGAAGCAACAGCGGAAAGGAAAACCTCCCTGGTATAAGTTTGTTCTGAAGGAAGAACTTTTGTGAGGACTAAGCTTAAGACCATTACAGATTATGATGGTACCATTATTTTACTGTCTAAGAAATAATCATCCATCCATCCATTATCTTCAAGTTCAAGTAATTTATTTATATAGCGCTTTTTACAACAGCACATTGTCACAAAGCAGCTTTACAGAATGAAAAGCCTTTAAACCCCCAAAGAGCAAGCCGAAGCGACAGTGGCAAGAAAAAACTCCCTGTTATGTTGATATATCTTTCGCTTTATCCCCTATTAGGGTTGTGTGGGGGGGTTTCCCCATGCCCATCCAGGGGAGAACGTTTCGGGCGCTGGGCAGATACACCCAGGACATGACGCCAATCAATCACTGGACACACACTCACTCACACACACACTCTATATGGGGTAATTTGGAGAATACAATTGACCTTGATCCATGTTTTTGGACTGTGGGAGAAAACCGGAGAACCCGGAGGAAACCCATGCGGACACGGGGAGAACATCTCATTATATTCTACTTCGTCCTATACTAGGGACTAGGGGGGGGTTGAATGAGTAGATGAACCAAGGACAGGGCACCAATCCATTGCTGGGTACACACACACACACACACACACACACACACACACACACACACACACACACACACACACTATAATAGCAGCAATTTAAATAAGGGCAATTAAGAGGTGCCAATTCATATTAAGTCCATGTTTTTGGACTATGGGAGGAAACCGGAGAATCATGCGGACAGAGAACATGGAAACTTTACCCGGATCTGGATTCAGACCTGGATCCCCAGGGCTGAGAGGTGAACAGGTTGAGTATGCTTTATTAATATTTCAATTCCCACAATATCCACGATGCTTAACAATTCTATGCTATTTTTTAAGTCATCTTTCATGCCTGATGATCTCGCTGACTGTTTCATAAACGATAAGAGTATATATTATGTTTATAAGGGAATTTTAGAACATTTTCTGTAGTGAATATGACTTAAAATGTCCCCGCTTATAAATAAAGATGAAGTCCTGTGGCGTTGGCATCATGGTTGTGAGTCACGCTCCGTTTGGGTTTTGGTTGCACAGGCAGAGAGATGCGTGAAGGCTACGGACTCTGTATTTATCCGAAGTAAACAGTTAGTTGGCGTCAAAATATTGTAGCATAAAGAGACGCACTAATGCTGTAACGTTGAAGGGTCAGTCCACCTCCCCCACTCATCATTTTACTCGAAGTGAAACATATAATTATGACTCAGGCAGCTGCCACCACAACACGCCACTGCGCATCTCTAATTCAGCAGCCAGTCAGAGGGAAGCAAGCAGCCGGCTCCAGGACGCGGGCGAGCGGCGGGCGAGCGGCGGCCGACCTCTGACACTCATCCGGCTCGCATTTTTAATTGCGTTATCCCCGGCTTTACATGGCATGTCGGAGCCAGGCTGGATGTCAGCGAGGGATAACGTAAACAATACTCTTAATCCAATAATGGAGAAGACGACCTAGGCCTACCGAGACTCAAGGGATTGTCCTCCTCTCTATCCATGATCTTTATAGTCAGACGAGACAAAGCGGGGAGGTTCAAAACATCTTTCCTCATGAACGTCACAGCAAATCCTGCTCAGATTACATGCTACAGCTCGACGTGCAAAGTAGAAGGGCGTGCACAGTTAAATTACATTCAGCTAATTCGGTGACATATTGCTCACAGACGTGATGGAAGGTCATCGGCGGTGCAATGCTGTAATCATAGCTGCATCCCAGAGTTTTGATAGTGAGCTCGCCATTAGACTTCCTGCAGAACGGAACGGTGGGCTTTTCCACTCAGGTGTCATCAGCCGACACCGATACAGAGCAATTTGCTAAGTGAAAATCTGGCAAGGGCAGAAAATTAATCTCTCCATCCTGAGGGCAATCTTAAACAAGCAAAATATCCTTTTTTTTTTTTCAAAACACATCATGTTAAATGACTTTATCCTAAATTAATGCTGCTTGTGAGTATAACATTTAGTAAAAAATGGGTGATTTATTCATTCATTCATTCATTATCTCCCGCTTTATCCTCTATTAGGGTCGCGGTGGGGTTCCCCATGCCCATCCAGGGGAGAACGTCTCGGGCGCTGGGCAGATAGACCCAGGACAGGGCGCCAATCCATCGCTGGGCACTCACTCACTCACACAGACACACTCTATAGAGGGCAATTTTAAGAATTCAATTAACTTGATCCATGTTTTTGGACTGTGGGAGGAAACCGGAGAACCCGGAGGAAACCCACGCGGACACGGGGAGAACATAGAAACTCCACCCAGATGGGGATTCGAACCGGGAATCCCTAGCGCTGAGAGGCGAACGTGCTAACCACTAAACCACTGTGCCGCCGGTAATTTATCCATAGAAAACCAAATTAATTAATTACCACCAATTAGTTAATTCCATCCATCCATCATCTTCTGCTTTAACCTCTACTAGAGTCGAGGGGGAGGGGGGGGTTCCCCATGTCCATCCAGGGGAGAATGTCTCGGGCGCTGGGCAGATAGACCCAGGACAGGGCGCCAATCTATCACTGTACACACACTCACTCACACAAACACACACACACACTCTATATGGGGCAATTTGGAGAATTGACTTGATCCATGTTTTTGGACTGTGGGAGGAAACCGGAGAACCCGGAGGAAACCCACGCGGACACGGAGAGAACATGGAAACTCCACACAGATTGAAATTCGAACTGGGAATCCCTAGTGCTGAGAGAACATGCTAAACACTAAGCCACCATGCCACCCAATTAGTTAGTTCATTAGTAATTTTTTTTATTGATTCATGTGTTGTCATCAACGATGAACAATATATAGACCTCTAATATAGATGTGATAATCCATCCATCCATCATCTTCCGCTTTATCCTCTATTAGGGTCGTGGGGGGGTTCCCATTGTCCATCCAGGGGAGAACGTCTCTGGCGCTGGGCAGATACACCCAGGACAGGACACCAATCTATCACTGGGCAGACACTCTCTCACACAAACACACTCTACATGGGGCAATTTGGAGAACTCAATTGACTTGATCCATGTTTTTGACTGTGGGAGGAAACCAGAGAACCCGGAGGAAACCCACACGGACACTGAGAACATGAAACTCCACCCAGATTGGGATTCGAAGCGGGAATCCCTAGTGCTGAGAGGAGAACATGCTAATCACTAAGCCACTGTGCCACCTACGGGTGATAATAATAATAATAATGAAAAAAACTTAACTCCTAATAGCGAACAAGTGAGATTTGTATATGATTTTTCTCATGTCATCTTCAGACTGCTTTTGTGAGGACCAGGCTCTAATCACACGTAACTGATTGACTAGAATAAATGATTGAAAATAAATGTCTAGCAATTTAATGCACATTATGGGAGCATAATGAGATGCTTGTAATAGATCATTTATTCATTGCTTCAACCATCACCTACACCACTTTCCCCAAACAGGATAACAAAGCGGTGCTTGTGCCGCACTAACAGGGGAAAAGATGGGAGCAACCTGCCAAAGAGCACCAGTTCATTGTTCACCAGTGAATCACACATTCACTCTATGGGGCAATTTGACGCCTACAGTTCATATAACTCACATGTCTTTGGTGAAAGGAAACTGCCCTCCTTACCAAAACCCTCACGAACATAGGGAGAACATACAAACTTCAGACAGGCTGCCTTCCTTAGAACTGACTCCATGATGTGTATGGAGCATTTGTGATTAAATTAATATGGAAGCAGGTATATATACTGAAGCTGATATTCACAACATCGTCTCAGAGATGCAGAGACGTGACCGTGGTGTCCGTCATAGTGATTGTGTTTGAACCTCTAACTTACTCCATCCATCCAATATCTACCGCTTTATCCTCTATTAGGGTCGTGGGGGGGTTCCCCATGCCCATCCAGGGGAGAACGTTTCGGGCGCTGGGCAGATACACCCAGGAGAGGACGTTCAAATCCCCATCTGGGTGGAGTTTCCATGTTCTCCCCGTGTCCACGTGGGTTTCCTCCGGGTTCTCCAGTTTTCCCACAGTCCAAAAACATGGAACAAGGTCAATTGAGTTCTCCAAATTGCCCCATATAGAGTGTGTCTGTGTGAGTGAGTGTGTGTCCAGTGATAGATTGGCGTCCTGTCCTGGGTCTATCTGCCCAGCGCCCGAGACGTTCTCCCCTGGATGGGAATATATTATTGACTTGGATGCTTTTATTAGACAGACGCTAAACAAACTGTGAATTACACCTGATCTGACATCTCTGTGATGCTTAAGCCTGACAAAGCCAAGACTAAAGTTCCACAGCTTTCAAATGGTGACAACAAATGAATATATAAATAGAAAAACACACACACACACACGCGCAGACACACACACACACACACTCTCACATGCGCACATTCACTCACACATTCACACACGCACTCACACACACACTCACTCATACGCACTTACATGCGCACTTACATGCGCACACTCACTCACGCACTCACACACACTCATACACACACTCACACGCACGCACTCACACACACACACACACTCACTCACGCGCACACACACTCACTCGCTCGCACGCACGCACTCACGCACTCACATGCGCACACTCACTCACACTCATACACACACTCACGCGCACACACGCACTCACACTCATACACACACTCACTCACACACACACACACGCACGCACTCACACATGCATACGCACTCACACATGCATACGCACTCACACACACATACGCACTCACATGTGAACACACACATGCTCACATGCGCACACACACACACTGATATGCGCACACAGCGCACTCACACACACACACACTCCAACACACCCGCACGCACACACACACAGACACACACACACACACACATGCATGCATACGCACACGCTCACATGCACACACAGCGCACACACACACAAGCATACGCGCACGCACACACACACACACACACACACACACACAACAGGTGATGGCTTCAGTAAAACACAGTGTGTCGGCCAAAGGTCATCTTCAGCTGATCAATAGCTCAATACAGATAACGCTGGGTGCTCTGGGCTCAAGTCTTGTTTCCTCGGTGATATTACATCCCTCCCCCCACCCGCCCCTCCACCCACCCCTCAGCTGAGTTATCAACGAGAGTGCGATGAATCACTTGCCGATGAGTCATAGAGCTGGAAGGAGAATAATAATAGCAGCAGCCCACCGGCCCCTCCTCATCTCCTGAGACGTTCTCAGCAGAGAAGATGGAGGAGCGCTAAAGAGCTCCAGTTTTTACAAACTTTATTAGGTTCTCCCATTTTTCCACATCGCATGGAAGATGTTCAGCTGCATCACGGGCAGCGATGCAGCAGCTACTGGGTCAGTGTGGAGGCTGAGTGAGCCCTGGCATCTTCCAGTGAGTACAGTTTTAATGAGTACATTAGAGGCAGATCAATAAGGAGTACACAAACACTGCAGGAGCTCCAGCCCAGCGCCTGCCTCCCACTTCCTGAGCCGAGCCAGCTTCAGCACGGTCATAAACAGCCAGCAGCATGATGCATGCCAGTGCAGCACTGTGATTATGTACAAACTATTCCCTCAGATGCTTTTAGCAAATTCCAGTAACCGAAGTGGAACAATATGAAAAATTCACAGAATGACTACAATTATACCGCTACTCTATTTCACTTAGGAATTAAATCACATAATGCTGCAGAGTCAAGGTATTCAATCATTAAATAGTTTTTTAAATGGCAACCATGACATGACTGGGTTTGATCATTTAATTCATGGTTTAATTTTCAATGATAAAGACTTTATTTACAAGCCATCATTTGTGCTTATGATGATGAAACATGAATAAAAGTGAAATGTATTTGTAGAGGGTTTAGTGGTTAGCATGTTCTTCTCTCAGTTCTAGGGATTCCCGGTTCGAATCCCCATCTGGGTGGAGTTTCCATGTTCTCCCCATGTCCACGTGGGTTTCCTCCGGGTTCTCCAGTTTCCTCCCACAGTCCAAAAACATGGACCAAGTCAACTGAGTTCTCCAAATTGCCCCATGTAGAGTGTATGTTATGAGTAAGTATGTGCCCAGTGATAGATTGGTATCTGCCCAGCGCCCGAAACGTTCTCCCCTGGATGGGCATGGGGAACCCCCCCACGACCCTAATAGAGGGCAAAGCGGAAGATAATGGATGAATAAATGTATTTGTAGACGTTTTCTTTAAAGCAGCTCTACAAATCTTAAGAGGACTAGGACCCAAGAAACGGACTGTTTGTCTTTGTAAGACCTGGGAATGTGTGCTGTGTTTGGAATTAAGGCTCAGATAAGAAAAGAGTCTTATATAAAACTTCCATCCATCCATCCATTTTCTTCCACGGGGGGGTTCCCCATGCCCATCCGGGGAGAACGTTTCAGGCGCTGGGCAGATACACCCAGGACAGGACACCAATCTATCACTGGGCACACACTCACTCACACAGGCACACTTAATATGGGGCAATTTGGAGAATTCAATTGACCTTGATTCAAGTTTTTGAACTGTGGGAGGAAACCTGAGAACTCAGAGGAAACCCACACGGACACGGGAAGAACATGGAAACTCCACCGAGATAGGGATTCGAACCGGGAATCCCTAGTGCTGAGAGGAGAACATGCTAACCACCAAGCCACCGTGCCGCCCTTATATAAAAACTTTTAAACTAGAATATCTAACATGTGTCCACATTTTACTCACAAAGGGTTTAACTGCATCTTAAAAATGGTTTCCTGATGTGAAAGTGAAACAGTTAATGAAAGGACGTTTCTCCTTACTCTTTAAAACACAGTGTTGCTTCTACATGACAGAATTAAACAGGAAATAACATGTTCTCAGCTTTCTTACCGCTGTTGGCGTGACCCCTGGCATGCGAAGATCCAAGGAGAAATTGTACGGGTTGGAAAGGAAAAGAGGCCGTCTGGTCTGGGAACAGTCGTTCGGTTCTGACCACGATGTTTCCTCAAATCTAAACAACACGAGAGATACGGAAATCTTAATCCTGCTGTGAAATGACTGTCAGAGATCATAGCCTGCTCAAAAAGAAATGAGTGCTTCACTGATTAACAGACAACGGTTAACTGATGACAGACGTATTACAACAAATATTCAAAAAACAAGTCTGTAACATCATCATCATTTTTAATAGTGTGGGAGTGAAGGTTTCCTTCAATCTACAGTTAAAAACACAAAAGAGAGCAAAAGCATGGAGGATGAAACCACTCATCAGCAGCAAGAATCTGAAATCCAGACGGGCATTTGCAAAACCAATGACAGAAATAACCCCCATATTATCATTTAAAAAACAGTCATCTGTAAATCTGATCCCTATTCTTTAATCCTGGGTTTCAGATTTTTGCTTCTGGTAATTATTTACATCTTATGATTCAGTATATTTATATTTAAAGTACAGTATATTTATGATTCAGTATATATAAAGTACAAAGGTACAGTATATTTATGGTACAGTATATTCATAATACAGTACATTTAAGGTTCAGTACATTTAAGGTTCAGTACATTTAAGGTTCAGTACATTTAAAGTACATTATATTTTAGGTACGGTATCTTAATGGTATAGTATATTTAAGGTACAGTATATTTATGATTCAGTATATTTAAGGTACGGTATATTTATGATTCAGGATATTTAAGGTACAGTATATTTAAGGTACAGTATATTTATGATTCAGTATATTTAAAGTACAGTGTATATATATGATTCAGTATATTTAAAGTACAGTATATTTAAGGTACAGTTTATTTAAGGTACAGTATATTTATGCTACAGTATATTTAAGGTACAGTATATTTAAGGTGGCGGCACGGTGGCTTAGTGGTTAGCACGTTCGCCTCTCAGCGCTAGGGATTCCCGGTTCGAATCCCCATCTGGGTGGAGTTTCCATGTTCTCCCCGTGTCTGCGTGGGTTTCCTCCGGGTTCTCCGGTTTCCTCCCACAGTCCAAAAACATGGAACAAGTTAATTGAGTTCTCCAAATTGCCCCCTGTAGAGTGTGTCTGTGTGA
>JAFMOD010000759.1:31698-49255 GCA_019802435.1 Corydoras maculifer
AGTATATTTAAGGTGGCGGCACGGTGGCTTAGTGGTTAGCACGTTCGCCTCTCAGCGCTAGGGATTCCCGGTTCGAATCCCCATCTGGGTGGAGTTTCCATGTTCTCCCCGTGTCTGCGTGGGTTTCCTCCGGGTTCTCCGGTTTCCTCCCACAGTCCAAAAACATGGAACAAGTTAATTGAGTTCTCCAAATTGCCCCCTGTAGAGTGTGTCTGTGTGATTGAGTGTGTGCCCAGCGATGGATTGGCGCCCTGTCCTGGGTCTGTCTGCCCAGCGCCCGAGACGTTCTCCCCTGGATGGGCATGGGGAACCCCACCGCGACCCTAATAGAGGATAAAGCGGAAGATAATGAATGAATGAATGAATAAATGAATATATTTAAGGTACAGTATATTTAAGGTACAATATATTTATTATTCAGTATATTTATGATTCATTATATTTAAGGTACAGTATATTTATGATTCAGTATATTTATGGTACAGTATATTTAAGATTCAGTATATTTAAGGTACAGTATATTTATGATTCAGTATATTTATGATTCAGTATATTTATGATTCAGTATATTTAAGGTACAGTATATTTATGATTCAGTATATTTATGGTACAGTATATTTATGATTCAGTATATTTAAGGTACAGTATATTTATGATTCAGTATATTTATGATTCAGTATATTTAAGGTACAGTATATTTATGATTCAGTATATTTATGATTCAGTATATTTAAGGTACAGTATATTTACAGTCCGATATTTTGCTCTCCGAGTTCTCTCATATGGTGGATTGTGATAGCTTGACCTGTGGCTGTTTCAGCTCCCACATTGTTACTGTCTTTAGCCATGTTATTTTTTGACCTTATTATTTAAAGTTTGCTGCTCAGTAAACCAATGGTTTCTTTTTAGGGTGTTTTAAATTGTTGTATTGTTAAAAAAAACAGATGGAGTTCTATAAAATAATCTATTTTGCTTCACACGCAGAGGAATCTGTCCTCCACATTTAACACATCCGTGCAGTGAAACACATACACACACACACACACACACACACACACACACTGTATACACTGTATACACACAACGAGTTGAGAGAGCACACATACCCGGAGCGGTGAGCAGCCCTGTATACAGCGACCACAGGGCAATTGGGGTTAGATACTTTGCCCAAGGGCACTTCAGCCAATAGTACTTGGTGGGACCCGGCAATCGGTCCTTCAGTTTGCAAGGCAAATTCTTTACCACAAGGTATGACTACCCCATACAAGAACTTCAGTATTATCTTTAATATACATTTTGAAATCTTTGAAATCGCTTAAAACAGATTTTGTGTTTTTCACTGTTTCTTCTTCTTCAGCATTTTTATTTTTTCTTATGCCTTTTCTTTATTATGGCATTTAAGATCATGGGTGTGTCTCTCCCCTCCATCAGGGACATTTTCACCACACGCTGCATCCGCAAGGCAACCAGCACTGTGGATGACAACACTCACCCCTCACACACACTCTTTAAACTCCTGCCTTCTGGAAAAAGGTACCGGAGCATCCGGGCCTAGACCTCCAGACTGCGTAACAGTTTCTTTCCTCAGGCTATCAGACTCTTAAACAATTTCACCAGCACTGTTACCTCTCCACTGAATGATAACTATTGACAATAACCAAACTCAGGGTTTACTTTGTCATTACTTGAATGTTTACTTGAATGTCCTGGGAACGCCGTCTCGTTCCACATATATATATAAAATGTGTGTGTATATATATATATATATATATATATATATATATATATATATATATATATATATATATATATATATATATAAAACACACTGTGCTTTATATTGTGAAATGACAAATAAAAAATATTTTACTTGACTTGATGCATTAAACTCGCATTTAAGACTTGGCCAGTGTTTTACGCCAAATGCCCTTACGGACACAACCCTCACCCTCTACCAGGCCTGTGGACACACAGACTATAGGGGCAATTTAGAGCAGTCAATTTACCTCAAGTAATGATACTAATAATAATAATAATAATAGGCGGCACAGTGGCTTAGTGGTTAGCACGTTCGCCTCTCAGCACTAGGGATTCCCGGTTCGAATCCCCATCTGGGTGGAGTTTCCATGTTTCCATGTTTCCATGTTCTGCGTGGGTTTCCTCCGGGTTCTCCGGTTTCCTCCCACAGTCCAAAAACATGGAACAAGTTAATTGAATTCTCAAAATTGTCCCATATAGAGTGTGTCTGTGTGAGTGAGTGTGTGCCCAGCGATGGATTGGCGCCCTGTCCTGGGTGTATCTGCCCAGCGCCTGAGACGTTCTCCCCTGGATGGGCATGGGGAACCCCACCGCGACCCTAATAGAGGACTAAGCGGGAGATAATGAATGAATGAATAATAATAATAATGCATTTTATTTATGAATGCCTTTCAGGGCACTCAAGGACACCTTACAAAAGTTAAAAGGGACACAATATAAAAGGGGATAAAATAAAATAAAATCAGACAAACAGATTTAAATACATTCATTCACTTTATCACATGAAATAACGAAGAGAGAAATGTGCAATGATAAATTAGGAATATGCAAGTGTAAACAGGTGGGTTTTGACCCGGGATTTAAAGGTTGATAAACAGTCCATATTGCGAATTTGGATAGGGAGGTTGTTCCAGAGAGATGGAGCAGAGTGGCTAAATGCTCTTGCCCCCATAGTGGACAGGCGGACTGGAGTGAGCTGACCGGAGGATCGGAGGGTACGAGCAGGACTGTATGGTGTAAAAAAAAGTCCATGTTTTTGGACTGTGGGAGGAAACCGGGAACCCGGAGGAAACCCACGAGGACATGGGGAGAACATGGAAACTCCACCCAGATCGGGATTCGAACGGAAGCATGCTGGGAGGTAATTGTGCTAAATAATTGTTGCTTTGTAGACATAAGACACACATCAAACAGGTGACGTGTCTCATTTGAAGCAAACTATTTAGTAATTATTAATAAGTAGGAATGGAATTGGTAACTTACCGTTTGAACCTGTCCAAAGGATTTGTGAGACTGAGACCGTGGCTTTGACAGATCAGCGCCAGCACGATCACGCTGCACGACACGACCCTCATATTTCTTCCTCACTTTTCAGGTGGGTTTGCTCAGAACACACAGGACGCTCGGTTAGCTGAGCTCTCAGCTGGTTCCCTGCCCTGGCTCCATAAACCGAGTCCCAGATCCACCGGTCTGTGTTCGGCTAGGTTTCAGCTCCACCTGCCTCACCCGCCTCTCCTCTCTGTTATCCTGGCTCGATCTTGCACGCCGACGGGGTTGTCCTCGGGTCTGCGCTCCCTCCCCCTCCTTTCTCTCACTGGCTTGACTTGAAAGTGCTTCGTCTGGAAGCTCTCGCAATACCAGAGTCACGCCGGGCCACGACTTCCACTGCCACACGGGAAAAGAGCGAGGACAGGATGAAAAGTGGAATGTGAGAGGAGTTAAAGAGAGGAGGAGGAGGAGGAGGAGGAGGAGAGCGAAGAATAGTGTGGCTTCTGACTCGTTCTCAGGTTTGCTGGCCCATATCACAGGAGCATCAGCTGTTTACAACCTGTAAACACAGGAGGAAGAATACAGTAGCAGGTCATCATGTCTTATTCTGACGTCTTAATCTTTAATTCTAGCACAATATTCTATAAACATCCATCTATTATCTTCCGCTTTATCCTCTATTAGGGTCGCGGGGGGGGGGGGGGGTTCTCAATAACCATGCAGGGGAGAACGTTTCGGGCGCTGGGCAGATACACCCAGGACAGGACACCAATATATCACTGGACACACACTCACTCACACAGACACACTCTATATGGGGCAATTTGGAGAACTCAATTGACTTGATCCATGTTTTTGGGCTGTGGGAGGAAACCGAAGAACCCAGAGGAAACCCACACAGACACGGGGAGAACATGGAAACTCCACCCAGATGGGGATTCGAACCGGGAATCCCTAGTGCCGAAAGGAGAACATGCTAAACACTAAACCACCATGCCGCCCATATTCTATATGTATAATATATTCATATATTTTATGAAAGAAGAAAAAATATATATATATATTTCCATTGTCAATATTAAAATTCAGGCAGCACGTTGGTTAGTGGTTATTCCGCTCGCCTCTCAGCGCTGAGGATTCCCGGATCGAATCCCAATCTGGGAGGTTTCCATGTTCTCCCCGTGTCCTCGTGGGTTTCCTCCGGGTCCTCCAGTTTCCTCCCACAGTCCAAAAACATGGAAGTCAATTGATTCTCCAAATTGCCCCATATAGAGTGTGTCTGTGTGAGTGAGTGTGTGTCCCGTGATATATTGGTGTCCTGTCCTGGGTGTATCTGCCCAGCACCCGAAACGTTCTCCTCTGGATGGGCATGGGGAACCCCCCCGACCCTAGTAGAGGATAAAGCAAAAGATAATAGAAGGATATAATTTCTTTCTTTAGTATTAAACACAACATTTATTTCCTATGAAACATGTTTTATGTATTTTGGAGTCTCTAGAACAAATTAATTGAATTCACATTGATATAAATGAAATAGGTGTCTCTGTCTCAATTTTTATCAATTTGGGATTTTACTGATTGAAAAGAGAGGTTCCACTGTGATTTGCTCACAGGACACTTTGGTTTGCTGTATTATTTTCAGTCAAGATGTAACACAGCACTCACTCATTCACTCACACCAATGCACACCACCACCCTGTCAGTGTCACCGAGTTCCGGAGAAGGATTCACCACAATCATAGCATAACCTGCTCTGTAGTGTACTGTGCACATCCTGACCAGGAGGACACACAGTGCTTTTAGTGACTTACTATCAATTTAACCATCAACATTAAAAACCATGGGGGCGTAAATTATTTAACATTCGTACTTTTATATCAGACCAGAAATGAAAAAGTCTTTCATATTGCCCACTCTTTAAAAGGCTGAATATTTCTGTTGGTGCTCCATAAAATATACATGCAGAGGGAGCGAGGGCAGCATGTGAACACACACACTGAGAGATGTGGAACCTCTTTTTGGAAAATTTTGTAGTGTTCTATTAACATAAATTTCTGTTACTGATTCTGAACATCCAAATCATACAAAAGACTAAATCAAAGCTGAAATAACAGGAGTGAACAGCTTCCTCAATCAATACTTTACTGACAGCCAGTATTTAACATGTTTGCATATTTAACTTTTTTGTTTAAATGTAGGGGTTTATGGATATAATGACACTTCCTTTAAATCGGGTCCAGGGTTCCTCCAGGGCCACTTGCGTGTATGCACCCAACACTTGGTGGATTCTTTGGGGTAGATGTCATGCTGGAAAATCACCCTATTGCCTCTCAGCTTATTACTAAACTATATGATTCTAATAACATGCATTTCCAGCCTACCATAAAGACAACTATCACAGCGATAGCTCAGCGGTTAGGGTGTTGGGTTATCAATCTGAAGGTTGGGGGTTCAAATCCCAGGTCCACTGAAGTTACCAATGTGGGTCCTTGAGCAAGGCCCTTAACCCTCATTGCTCCAGGGATGTTGTGATTAACCCTGTGTTCACCCTGTAAGTCGCTTTGGATAAAAGCGTCCAATAAATGACCAAATGTAATGTAAATGTAAATATCACCACAGTATAATGTTCTAACTACACCTTTACATCATCCATTATCTTCTGCTTAAGTCAATACTAGAGTCCGCATGTTTTGGGCGTTGGATAGATACACACAGGACAGGGGGCCAATCTAACGCTGGGCTCACACACAATCACTCACACACACATATTGCCACATTATATAGGGGCAATTTAGATAAGGGGCAAATTTATTGTAGCCAATATCATTGTGCATGACGCCAAAGATCTGATACCTAAAATACATAAAGGCTTTTGTTTCAGCATTTTGACTTTAGAAGTATATGTTTATATATATATATATATATATATATATATATATATATATATATATATATATATATATATATATATATATATATNATATATATATATATATATATATATATATATATATATATATATATATATATATATACACACACACACACACACACACACACACACACACACACACATTTATACATATATATGGAGTATATATTTTATAGACAGGGCGGCACGGGGGCTTAGTGGTTAGCACGTTCTCCTCTCAGCTCTCAGCACTTGTGATTCCCAGTTCGAATCCCCATCTGGGTGGAGTTTCCATGTTCTCCCCGTCTCTAAGTGGGTTTCCTCCGGGTTCTCCGGTTTCCTCCCACTTCTCCTCCCACAGTCCAAAAACATGGATCAATTCAATTGAGTTCTCCAAATTGCCCCATATAGAGAGTGTATGTGTGATGTGTGTGAGTGAGTGAGTGTGTCCCCAGCGATAGATTGGCACCCTGTCCTGGGTGTATCTGCCCAGCGCCCGAAACGTTCTCCCCTGGATGGGCATGTGGAACCCTACCGCAAACACTAATAGAGGATAAAGCGGAAGATAATGGATGGATGGATGTTTTATAGACTGTTTTGTGGTAAACTTTCAGACCTGTAGCTGCAAAAGATAAACTGGTGAGAGGAACTAAATCAGTCACAATATCGGCGAAACTCAGAGAAGCAGGCAGTCAATGTTACTGTTTTAACTTCCAAGAACTGATTATGCTACTGTTTGAGAGCCAGCTAAGAACGCATTCGTCTAGATAAGGATTTAATTAATAAAACTAATTAGAATGCTTCAAAGAACCTGGATATATCAGCTAGACCTGGACTGAAACAACAAAAAATTTTATCTTTCAAATGAAATATGAGGATAAGTGACCATTATTTGTACCTAATCACATACATAATGAATTAATTAGGCTGAATATTTAATTATAGTTTGTTAAATAGATTTGTTCTCTTTCATTTAGAGGTTCACACAGGAAAACAGCTGGAGAATATTTGATTGAATTCGGATTGATTTGAGGCTTTAATGTGACAAAGGGATGTTCTGATTTTCTACAGGTACATTAAAGAGAAGAGGCAGAGACTCTGTACAGTAGACTAATTCAGTTACTGCGAGCTAATGGAATCCCATAAACCCTGCGCAGCTGTGGATCACCGCAAACACGAGGGCTGACTTTAAGATCGGGTAAAGCGCCTCCACCAAGCCAGAGACTGTTCACTGTTGGGAGGAAAAGATGTCAGTGTGAAGAAAACAAAGAGACACAGCGAACGTGCCAGCTGCTGTGTACAACGCCATTCGGCGTGACACAAAAAATGGAAATGAGGGGATGTGAAAAGAGAGCTAAATTTAGTGACTCCTCTTAAAAAAAGACCCCGCTGTCGGTGGTTAATTACAAATCCAGGCAGACGTCAGATTTGGCTTTTACTGAACATCTGGAGTTGATGGATTTTTACTTGAAGGATCAGAACACCTTCACATTAACATTAAATTTATCAAAATAGATCATAGACACTTATATTTAATCAAATAACATAAATATTTTGATATCGTAACCTTAATACTTAATCCTATTTAAATTCATGAATACATATATAAACTACAAATAAATCAAAAGCGAAAAGAGTTGTATTCAAAACTTACAAGTTGTTAAGATGAATAAATCATGGAAATTAGTCTAGGCATTTTTTTTTAGTTTGTAACGGTTTATAAACTGAATTTATACAATTAAAATCCACATCTAATCCTGAATTCTTTTCTTTGATAGAATATGAGCTCACAGAAACTGACTACAAGAACCAAAAGATGTGACTGACCCAAATTTCACATTTAACAAAAATATCCTCTTTTTGTTGCTAAAATGTATGCAGTAATGTGTATGTACCAATTCAGCCTCCCCCATCCAATCAAAACTGCGGCCTTATGTACTAAATCCTATTTAAGTTCATGAATACATATATAAACTACATATGAATCAAAAGCGAAAAGAGTTGCATTTAAAACCTACAAATTGTTAAGATGAATAAATCATGGATATTAGTCTGGGCATTTTTTTTAGTTTGTAACGGTTTATAAACTGAATTTATACAATTAAAATACACATCTAATCCTGAATTCTTTTCTTTGATAGAATATGAGCTCACAGAAACTGACTACAAGAACCAAAATTTCACATTGAACAAAAATATCCTCTTTTGTTGCTAAAATGTTTGCAGTAATGTATATTTACCAATTCAGCCGCCATCCAATCAAAATTTGTGAGCAATGCTTAAAAACACCATGATTGCTAATACAACAGAAAAAAATAGAAATAGAAAAGAATCAGCTTAATGGCCTAAGATAAAGAATTATTCACAGAGTTGTGAATGTTTTTGGAAATGCAGCATGAAATGTCCTGAACTTTATATTGCAATATGCTGAATTTTTATTGTGAGACAATATTTTGACTTAAATAATTAAATGATGTGGCTCATCAAAAGCACAGTGTTGTGCATGCTTGGAATGCTATAATTATTATAATGTGTGAGATTAGGTTTAGATAACACATGGCAAAAAAATCACCAACCCTAGATATTAGGGTAGCAAGACTGACACTGAGCACTGATTACAGGAGACTGCCAGTAAGCTTTGTTCACAGTGTGAATGTCTATTAACTCCATAGGTGTTGATGATTGAGGTCAAGATAATAGCACTGTGAGAGAAAATCAAGTTCTTTTAAATCGAAATAGAAAAAGCAGTTTGTTTATGCATTTATACCTGCAGAGATATAGACATGACAACAGACACCAAACTCCTAACAATTTATTTTTATTTATTTATTTTTTAACAATTTATTTTAAAAAAGTCATATAGGATAAGGGTGGCATGGTGGCTTAGTGGTTAGCATGTTCTCCTCTCAGCTCTAGGGATTCCCGGTTCGAATCCCCATCTGGGTGGAGTTTCCATGTTCTCCTCGTGTCTGCGTGGGTTTCCTCCGGGTTCTCCGGTTTCCTCCCACAGTCCAAAAACATGGATAAAATCAATTGAGTTCTCCAAATTGCCCCATATAGAGTGTGTATGTGTGCGTGTATGTGTAAGTGAGTGTGTTCAGTGATAGATTGGTGTCCTGTCCTGGGTGTATCTTCCCAGCGCCCGAGACGTTCTCCCCTGGATGGGCATGGGAACACCCCCCCCCCCCGAACCTAATATAGGATAAAGTGGAAGATAATGGATAATAGCATATGTAATAAGCCAAACTTAAAGCTCTTCAGTATTATTGTTCTTACACAAGTGTCCACAAGTGTAATGTTTGACAGTTTGAGAAACAAAAAGACAGCCATGAATAAATTTACTTTATTGATCCATAAGGGGAAAATGTTGGGAAATTAAGCAATAGAACCATCCACAACTGCTGTTAGCCAAATGTGTCTCAGAGGCTTAACAATTAATGATGTGTCACATATATTGGACCATGTTTTGCAATTACAGATGTGTCTTAAAAAACTACAGGAGGTATGACAAAGCGGTCCATGATAAATAGTGGCTTATTCAAGTCCAGTTCTTTCAACATGGCTCACATTCACAGACTGAAAATAAACAAGTCCCTGTAGTCATTGCCACAGAGCAGCTCATCACTCATTGTGAAAACTCTGAAACGTAATACCTGTCTCTCTGTGATTTCCAATGAGAAACAGGCAAATGCTCTAATTGGAGATGATTCCAGGTATTGCACCGAATGAAATCTCTGTAAACATTACTGTAAGCATTTCTAAGCTAAGAGACTTAGGCTCATTAGACTGAAGCATTGGACTGAGACTTCAAAAGCAGTGAATATTCTACAGTACAGAATATTCTGTCTCAGTGTTCAGTGATACACTGTTAAATGCTCACCAGCAAACATACAACAATAAATGAAATGCAGGTTAGATTGAGTATATTTGAATTTTTAAATTACATCTAATTTTAAGGCGGCATGGTGGCTTAGTATTTAGCATGTTCTTCTCTCAGCACTAGATATTCCCAGTTTGAATCCCAATCTGGGTGGAGTTTCCATGTTCTCCCCGTGTCCGTGGGTTTTCTCTGGGTTCTCCTGTTTCCTCCCACAGTCCAAAAACATGGATCAAGGTCAATTGAATTCTCCAAATTGCCCCATATAGAGTGTGTGTGTGTGTGTGTTTACAGTGATGGATTGGCGCCCTGTCCTGGGTGTATCTGCCCAGCACCCCAAACGTTCTCCCCTGGATGGGCATGGGGAACCCACAACGTGACCCTAGTATAGGATAAAGCGGAAGATAATGGATGGATGGACATCTAATTTTCACTGCTGAAACGTTCTCCCCAGGATGGGCATTGGAATTGGAATGGGGACACCCCCCCCCCTAAAAATATAAATGTGTAGAAGAATTTCTAAATACAAATACAAGACTAATAAAAATTTTGCAGATAGACCCAGGACAGGGTGCCAGTCTATTACTGGTCACAGACTCACTCACACACACACACACACTAAATGGAGCAATTTGGAGAATTCAATTGATCCATGTTATCAATCCATGTTTTTGGATTGTGGGAGGAAACCGGAGAACCCGGAGGAAACCCACACGGACACAGGCAGAAGATGGAAACTCCACCCAGATGGGGATTCGAACCTGAATCCCTAATGCTGAAAGGAGAACTTGCTAACCACTAAGCCGCCGTGCCGCTCACTTGTCAATATTTGTTATAAAAAACTGTATGGTGTGTAATTATGCGGCTTGAGAGGTTCTACATTCTATTACACAGGTCCTTCCAGTTTTTCAGGATGTAGTTCTAGCTCTACCTCCATCATTATTTCACAATAAATGTGCAATGGATACATTATTTGCTCAATCTTATTTATTTAAACCACTAAATATGATATAAGGATGTTATCCCGGAAATGTGCCCACAAACAAACAGAATCGAATTGTTTTGAGAAAAGAAATCCTAAAACTGTGCTGTGCTCAGTGCTGAAGTTTCATCATACTTGTAGTCTTTTATTCACGGCGTGTTACGGAGCTTTCTGCTGTGCCCCAGCCAAAACCAAAGACTGACAGCAAACTAACCCTCCAGGTCTCAACTGTTAAATAGTCCTGAATCCATCACAGTGTTGGACAGCAGGTCCCTCTGTACCTTTACAGCAACGTGTAGACAGGACTTTAATTAAAGTACTTGTGACTATAACGATGGAATCGGACTAAAAATATTCCACTCAAAATCACATGGTCGTTTACAATCGTCTGCCGGAGCTTTACACGACTAAGCGGACATGTGTTTCAGCTCTATTTCAGGAATTCACTGTGGAATGTGGGAGCTTGGACTTTCTCCACATGCTTCACATGAACAGCTGAGGGCTAACTAATCATTAAAATAAATTAGTGCATCTGCAGGAAATTATCCAGTCCCCCTGCACCAAAAGAGCTCTAACCAGCCAAGAAGATGTAATGCACGAAGCAGGGAAGCATGCAATGAGCCAATGGCTGCACAGGGAGGAGGCAATAAAGCAGAGAGGGGATGAAACAGAGGGATGAGAAGACCCTCATGGGGGAGAGGTATCGGGAGGAAATACCAAGCCAGCTGAAAGTTAAAACATAAATGAGAAAGTACGAACCCCTGCAACAGTGTTCCCATGGACAATACATACAAACTGAGCTCCCAAATTCTTTCATCCATTCATTATCTTCCGCTTTATCCTCTATTAGGGTCGCGGGGGATTCCCCATGCTCATCCAGGGGAGAACGTTTCGGGCGCTGGGCAGATACACCAAGGACAGGGCGCCAATCTATCGCTGGGCACACACTCACTCACACAGACACACTATATATGGGGCAATTTGGAGAATCCAATTGACTTGATCCATGTTTTTGGACTGTGGGAGGAAACCTGAGAACCCGGAGGAAACCCACGCGGACATGGGGAGAACATGGAAACTCCACCCAGATGGGGATTCGAACCGGGAATCCCTAGTTCTGAGAGGAGAACATGCTAACCAATAAGCCACCGTGCCGCCCACTTTACAAACAATTGGAACAATTTATCTTAAATCCATGTTTTTGGACTGTGGGAGGAAATGGAGAACCCGGAGGAAGCCCACGCGGACACAGGGAGAAAATAAAAATCCAGATGGGATTCCGACCTGGATCTTCAGGGTTTAAAGGCAAATGTGCTGACCATTACACCACAGTGCTGCCCATGCTAAATATTGATCATGCGGTCTAATGCAGGCTGCCCACAATTTTTTACATACTGCAGTGAATCTGGTTTATTAGATAGATTAAACAGACAGATAGATAAAGCGTTTATATATTTAACACACAACTTAAAGACAGCAGAATGTAACAAGTAGAATAGAAGCACTCTGCGGGGGAGTCACGCATCAGATATTTTGATTGTGGAAGAAATGCTGGTGCCAGATGGACTTTGGGTTTTTTTTGTTTTTTTTTGTAAAACTGTTAAATCACTGTAGATTTTTTACACACAACATAAAATAATAAATTCCAGAGAGTAAATGTTTGTTTTTTTTTGTTCACGTTTTTGTACCAGAGATGTGCTTTAAGTTTTTTCTTAAAAATGCAAAGTGACTCAGCCTTGCGGACAGTGTTGGGAAGATCGATCCACCATTTAGCAGTGATGCACTACAAAATGGTGAGAAAAACCGCCAAAAAGTGTTCTGTGAATCAGACAGTTCCAGTCGGTAAAACTGTCGTTGAGGCAGAACGCATTCTAGCCTAAAGACGTTTGGAAAGCAAATGATAGTATGCAGAATTAGTATAGTGCTGATTATAGTCACCCAGGACTTCATTAGGTACACTGATTGTCTACATTATTAGTTGTGCTTTCAATACAGACAACCAGTGAAGTAATAAAAGTAATAAATTACACAGAAAGAGTCGGACTCCAGTCTGCTATTAAAAAACTACAAAGTGCATCTACTGTACATAGTGAAACTAATAAAATGGATGTACAAACAAGAATGTGTACCTAATAAAGTGGCCATTGACAACACACACCCACACACACACACACACACACACAAAGTAAAACAGCCTTCATGCAACATGCAGCAGGTAGCACAACCTGTGATTGTATTAATTATGAAGTAGCTTCGATCCACATTATTATTATTATTATTATTATTATTTGATTGTATATATATATTTGTCCTTAGTAAAGAACAGGAAGGTTGCCAGGTATTTAAACATCAGAAGCAGAAAATTTTGTGAGGAAAAAAATGGTGCATCAGTCATTTAAACTTTAAAGTCAATACTGTACGAAAGATTGTAATAGAGAATATTCTATTTTCTAATCTATTTCTCTCAACAGTTATAGAAAATAAATCCCAAGAAAATGATCCAGAAAACAATCCCAAGCCAAACTGTCCATGAGGCACACTTAATTCTAGGGTTAGGTCTATGTGACCAACGGTTAATGCATCAGAGTCAGACAAAAATCTTAATGAGCAATAATACCGCTGAAGGAAAGCAATAACTGTTGACTAATGAAACACAGCGCATGAAACCTTACAAACCACTCGAACACTCAGAGCTGAACATTAAAGCAAACAGGAAATCAACTGAGCTCTTACACAGTTATGCTTTCTTTTAACATTACTCTCACTCAGCCATCACATTATACAACAAACTTTTTGGAATGATCCATCATATCTGGCGGAGGGCGATTCTAAATCGGCCGAGCTGAATAAATAAAGCACTGTATCTATTGATCAGCTCCCTTAAACATAGAGAACTGACAACATCGGCCATGCCTCGAGTTTTTCTAACCATTTCGAACAGAGACATCTCTTACTCTACTCCTAAATCCAACAGTTCCAGATGCTTCCAGCTGTGCTTTAAATCTGTTATAAGTTCAGACGTAGCCATAAAGCACTTACAACAAAAACAAAACAGCTGCATCATCACCCAACAACGAGAGCCGAAAAGAATCCAGCGCAGGGATACAGGTCCTAAAATTGGTCCTTAAGCAGGAAACATCTCAAGAGGCTGCCTACCTCGTCATCAAGCGGAGTTCGGCGGTACAGAGGGAAAGATGCGAATGCCGAAGTGGCGAGAGGAAATCTGCCTCTCTGCTGCCAGGGAGTCAGTAGAGTAAGTGAGAGAGAGCGAGGGAGAGAGAGAGAGAGAGAGAGAGAGAGAGCGAGAGAGAGAGAGAGTGGGACGGCTCAGCATGCTCACTGACATCATCGGCGTGCACGCACTCACGCACACACAGAAGCCATTGAAAAGGAAACTATGGTAACAGCTGCGTACACTGACAGCCTGCCTCCTTTGAAACACAAGCAAGCGATGTGGAGCAGGATGTGCTGCGACTGGACAAGCATGGGAAGAGCCTTTCACTATCTGTTTTAATAGTTCATTAAAGGTGAAAGGTGAGTGAACGAAATCCTGAGACAGGATCAGGATCCCAATTCATTTCATATAACCCTTATTGCTCCAGGGGGCAGTGCCACAGCTACTTATACAGTATATGCAGAATAAACACAATACCTTGTGGAATGTATGGAAAAATATTTAATATTATCCATCCATCCATCCATTATCTTACACTTTATCCTCTATTAGGGCCGCGGGGGGCTGGGGGGGGGGGTTCCATGCCCATCCAGGGGAGAACGTTTCGGGCACTGGGGAGATACACCCAGGACAGGGTGCCAATCTATCACTGGGCACATACTCACTCACACACAAACACACTATATGGGGCAATTTGGAGAATTCAATTGACTTGATCCATGTTTTTGGACTGTGGGAGGAAACCGGAAAACCTGGAGGAAACCCACGCGGACACGGGGAGAACATGCAAACTCCACCCAGATGGGGATTCAAGTTTCTTGACCAAGAGATCAAATATCACAAAATCATTCATAAAATAGGTCATATTTTGTTCACCTTTTAGAAGGTGTAATAATTTTAATACTATTTTATTTGATTTTAATAACTAACACATTAGAACTAAATACACAGTTCGTACACTCTTAATGTAAGATTTAAAAATTATTTTAAAATATCCATATATTATACAGTCTGCTTAATACGACTTTGTTACGTGTATATTTGTTGGACGGCGCTAATGTCCATAATTAAAAAAAGAATATAACACTAAATAATCAGACAAATAATCAGAGTTAACCAACGTTTCCAATCCAGTCTGTACCGCAGATAAAGTGGCATTAGAGATATGTAAATAATATGGAGGGCAACACGGTGGCTTTGGGTGGAGTTTCTATGTTCTCCCCATATCCACATGGGTTTCCTCCGGGTTCTCCGGTTTCCTCCCACAGTCCAAAAACATGGATCAAGGTCAATTGAATTCTCCAAATTGCCCCATATAGAGTGTGTTTGTGTCAGTGAGTGTGTCCAGTGATCTGTTGGCGCACAGTGCCCGAAACGTTCACCCCAGGATGGACATGGAGACCCGCATGGGGAACCCCCTCCCCCCGCGACACTAATAGAGGATAAAGTGGAAGAAAATGGATGGAAGGAAGATCATCTCATCTCGGGTGGAACGGTGGTTTAGTGGTTAGCATGTTCTCCTCTCAGCACTAGGGATTTCCGGTTCGAATCCCATTCTGGGTGGAGTTTCCATGTTCTCCCCGTGTCAGTGTGGGGTTCCTCCAGGTTCTGCAGTTTCCTCCCACAGTCCAAAAACATGGATTAAGGTTAATTGAATTCTCCAAATTAATATATGCCCCATATAGAGTGTGTGTGTGTGTGTGTGTGTGTGTGAGTGAGTGTGTGCTCAGTGAAAGGTGTCCTGTCCTGGGTGTATCTGCCCAGCGCCCGAAATGTTCTGCCCTGGTCGGGGCAGACCCCCCCCCCCCACACACACACACACACACACACACACAGGATGGGAATGGGGGACCCCCCCTCGCCCTAGTATAGGATAAAGAGGAAGATAATGGATGTTTAATATGGAGTCTTGTCTTTTTTATTTTTATTTATTTCTTGTTCTTGTTTATGTCGGTGGAAGCGGATGAGTAGTCGTGAATATTCGCAGTTCTATTTATTTTGTACGTTTGTTATTTAACACGGTATTGATCTTTTAAACGGTTACAGTGAGTATTTATTCAGTAAACAGCTGAAACGCGGACTTTTCCTTCTTTTTGAACAGTTTTCTGAAACTTACGCCTCGCGGAACAAACCTCCTCCAAAGTGCGAAATGTCAGAGCGTCCGCCAAAAGTCCCGTCACCATGCTGAAAACTGTCCAAACTAAAGACCGAGAGACGTTTCCCTGGCTTTACACTGAACATGCTGACATTTAAACCAACTTTAAAGATTAAACTGAACAACTTTACCGTCTGCCTTTCACTCGGGAAACTGCACGTCCCTCCGACTCCCACACTGAGCCGAATCAGACCTGAATAACCGCGCAGGAGGAGTCGATCCGAGTCGGTTCACACGGCTTCTGGAAGTTTCTCCTGTAGATGGCGCTGCTCAGAACAAGATGTTAAACTCATCCATTATCTTCTGCTTTATCCTCTATTAGGGTCGCGGGGGGTTTCGGGCGCTGGGCAGATACACCCAGGACTGGACGCCAATCTATCACTGGGCACACACTCACTCACACACACACTCTATATAGGGCAATTTGGAGAATTCAATTGACCTTGATCCATCTTTTTGGACTGTGGGAGGAAACCGGAGAACCCGGTGGAAACCCACACGGACACTGAGAACATGGAAACTCCACCCAGATTGGG
The DNA here is from genome assembly GCA_019802435.1 of Corydoras maculifer. Classification (NCBI taxonomy): domain Eukaryota; kingdom Metazoa; phylum Chordata; class Actinopteri; order Siluriformes; family Callichthyidae; genus Corydoras; species Corydoras maculifer. Next base: position 48,362 of record JAFMOD010000759.1, read on the forward strand.
ATTTGAACCAGGAATCCCTAGCGCTGAGAGGAGAACATGCTAAACACTAAACCACCGTGCTGCCCTCATCCATCGGTTATTTTCTGATTAATTCTCTACTAGGGTCACGGGGGGGGGGGTCTCTATGCCCATCCAGGGGAAAACATTTCAGATACACCCAGGACAGAGTGCCAATCTCACACACACACACTCACTCACACATACACACTCTATATGGGGCAATTTGGAGAACTCAGTTGACCTTGATCCATGTTTTTGAACTGTGGGAGGAAATCAGAGAACCCGGAGGAAACCCACACAGTGCCGCCCTCATCCATCCATTATCTTCCACTTTATCCTCTACTAGGGTTGTGGGGGGGTTCCACATGCCCATCCAGGGGAGAACATTTCACACACCCTACACACTATATAGGGGCAATTTAGATCTACCAATACACCTTAAATCCATGTTTTTTGAACTGTGGGAGGAAACTAAAGAACCCTGAAGAAACCCACGCAGACACAGGAGGAACTGGAACCTGGATCCTCAGTGCAGATGCAGACGTGTTAAGCTCTACACCACCGTGTCTCGTGATGGAATACAGAGACGCAACCAGAACCAGACCCGGGATCTGCAGAGATCACCATGAGAGGAACTGGAGAGTGATCACAGAGTGATCATAACAGGATCACATCCTAATTAACCGCATCTGATTAATCCTAGCGGCACAGTGGCTTAGTGTTTAGCATGTTCTCCTCTCAGCACTAGGGATTCCTGGTTCAAATCCCCATCTGGGTGGAGTTTCCATGTTCTCCCCGTGTCTGCGTGGGTTTCCTCTCTTTCACTCACTCTCTCACTCTCTTACTCACTCTCTCACTCTCTCACTCTCTCACTCACTCTCTCACTCACTCTCT
>JAFMOD010000759.1:49725-62410 GCA_019802435.1 Corydoras maculifer
ACTCTCTCACTCACTCTCTCACTCACTCTCTCTCTCACTCACTCTCTCACTCACTCTCTCACTCACTCACTCTCTCACTCACTCACTCACTCACTCTCTCACTCACTCTCTCACTCACTCACTCTCTCACTCACTCTCTCACTCACTCACTCTCTCACTCACTCTCTCACTCGCTCACTCTCTCACTCACTCTCTCACTCACTCTCTCACTCCCTCTCTCGCTCCTCTTCTTCTTGTTGCTGTGCATCCCTGTACAGTTTCCATGGTAGCGATATGAGCAATAATAATATTGTGATGCAATTCATTTGGATCACAGAGCTTATCGCAGCTCTGCTGTATTTTTCCCTGAGCAAAATATTAATGTACAATTGCCCCATATAGAGTGTGTCTGTGTGAGTGAGTGTGTGTCCATCGATATATTGGTGTCATGTCCTGGGTGTATCTGCCCAGCGCCTGAAACGTTCTCCCCTGGATGGGCATGGGGAACCCCCCCCCCCCACGACCCTAATAGAGGATAAAGAGGAAGATAATGGATGGAAGGAAGATCATCTCATCTCGGGTGGCTTAGTGGTTGGCATGTTCTCCTCTCAGCACTAGGGATTCCCAGCTTAAATTCCCATCTGATTGGAGTTTCCATGTTCTCCCAGTGACAGTGTGTGTTTCCTCCGGGTTCTCCGATTCCCTTCCACAGTCCAAAAACATGGATCAAGTCAATTGAGTTCTCCAAATTGCCCCATATAGAGTGTGTCTGTGTGAGTGAGTGTGTCCAGCGATAGATTGGCGTCCTGTCCAGGGTGTATCTGCCCAGCACCCGAAACGTTCTCCCCTGGATGGGCATGGGGAACCCCCCCCCCATGCGACCCTGAGAGGCAGACGTGCTGAACACTATACCACCCTGTGCCACCCTGCCAAAATCTTGGGGTGTCAAAAATAGTGTGCATTACAAACTGAGACACACATTTCCTTTTTATATAGATGTTTATTTTATTAAAAAAATAAAACCAACATGAGATTTAATACTAAAACCCTTGCGCTGCTTATCTTGAATTTATGAGAACAATTGTAATTGCTGCCACATAGCTAATTAATAACTGATAAATCTGTTTTTCTTACGATTGAGCTGTCCACTAGAGGGAGACAGAATCACATGATGACTGGAAATTAAAAAAAATAATAATAATATCAGTATTTCATTTACACCTGAGGTAAATGTACAACATGTATAACAGGTAAATGGTAAATAATGTCATTTATCATAAAACAGTTTCGTTTAATTGTGACTCCCAGCTTGATTAATTTAATGTGTTACTTTCCGGTCTCCCAGCTTCCACAATCAGACCTCTACAACTGATTCAGAACTCTGCAGCCCGACTCGTGTTCAACCACCCAAGTGATCTCATGTCCCTCCTCTGCCCCTCTCTCTCCATTGGCTCCCTGTAGCTGCTGCATTCAGTACAAGTCACTGACTCTGACCTACAGAACCATTTCTGGATCTTACCTCTTACCTTCACTCTAGATTTTTAAAATACACTCCGGCTCGTTCACTTCACTCTAGTGATGATTGTCGTTTCACAGAGGAGCTGATTCTCACTCCGTGATGTTCACCACAGTACAATGGTGGAACCATCTTCCCAACTCTGTCTGTAAGGTAGAATCACTAAGCTGTTTTAAGAAACTACTGAAGATGCATCTCTTCAACAAATACCTGTTGTAAAAAATAATAAAAAAGGACGTGAGGGATGCAGGATACTGATCATAAAAAAATTCCTTAATTCTTCCTTAATTACTTAATTACTGACTTGTTGTTCTCAGTCGCTTTGGATAAAAGCATCTGCTAAATTCATTTATTCATTATCTTCCGCTTTATCCTCTATTAGGGTCGCAGGGGGGGGGGGTTCCCCATGCCCATACAGGGGAGAATGTTTTGGGCGCTGGGCAGATACACCCAGGACAGGGCGCCAATCTATCACTGGGCACACTCACTCACACACTTAATCACACAGACACACTCTATATGGGGCAATTTGGAAAACTCAATTGACTTGATCCATGTTTTTGGACTGTGGGAGGAAACCAGAGAACCCGGAGGAAACCCACGCGGACACGGGGAGAACATGGAAACTCCACCCAGATTGGGATTTGAACCGGGAATCCCTAGTGCTGAGAGGAGAACATGCTAACCACTAAGCCACCCTGCCGCCCTTATTATTATTCACTCATTCATTCATTCATTATCTTCCGCTTTATCCTCTATTAGGGTCGCGGGGGGGTTCCCCATGCCCATCCAGGGGAGAACATCTCGGGCGCTGGGCAGATAGAACCAGGACAGGGCGCCAATCCATCGCTGCCTTATTATTATTATTATTATTATTATTATTATTATTATTATTCATTCATTCATTATCTCCGGTGCCACCGTGCCGCCCCTCTGCTAAATGACTAAATGTAATGTAAATGTTAATGTATGACTCTGTTGGGATATTGTATATTTCATGAATTCGGCATAAAACTTTTTCAGATGCTTAAACAAAATGTAAAAGTGAATAAAGAGAGGAAAATCAAACAGGTAGATTCTGTCATTTATTATTGAGGAAATAAAGCGGCACGGGTGCTTAGTGTTTAGCATGTTCTCCTCTCAGCTCTAGGGATTCCCAGTTCGAATCCCCATCTGGGTGGAGTTTCCATGTTCTCCCCGTGTCCGGGTGGGTTTCCTCCGGGTTCTCTGGTTTTCTCCCACAGTCCAAAAACATGGATTAAGTCAATTGAATTCTCCAAATTGCCCCATATAGAGTGTGTCTGTGTGAGTGAGTGTGTGCCCAGCGATAGATTGGCGCCCTGTCCTTGGTGTATCTGCCCAGCGCCCGAGATGTTCTCCCCTGGATGGGCATGGGGAACCCCACCGCGACCCTAAAAGAGGATGAAGCGGAAGATAATGAATGAATGAATGAATGAATGAATGAATTATTGAGGAAATATCTATGATTACATTATTCAGAGTAAAAGCATGAAAACCTTTAAGCCTTCAGTCCTGCATGGTGCTTTAAATCAACACTACAAATATTACACCTGTTATGGCTCTTCTTGAGTCTAAAGCTAATTCTACTGCAAACTCATCATTCAAACTTCAAATAGTGAAATGTTATTAGGAAAAGCCAATGGGTTTGTCTTATGTGTTTCTTTTATTGATATTGATTAATGAGGATGCGAGTAATGAAGTCATTCTGACAAACCCACACACATATTCCATTTAGAAGACATGTGTGACGTCAAGTTCAGTGTTTGAAGTGTTTGTGAACAGCGCCATCATCTGTCAACGACCTGTAACAATTTCTAATTATGTGCTTAATGGAAATTAAAGGGAAATCTAATCCAAAAATCGAAATTTTAATATATATATATATATATATGTATATGGCGGCACGGTGGCTTGGTGGTTAGCACATTCGCCTCTCAGCGCTAGGGATTCCCGGTTCGAATCCCCATCTGGGTGGAGTTTCCATGTTCTCCCCGTGTCTGCGTGGGTTTCCTCCGGGTTCTCCGATTTCCTCCCACAGTCCAAAAACATGGATCAAGTTAATTGAATTCTCAAAATTGCCCAATTTAGAGTGTGTCTGTGTGAGTGAGTGTGTGACCAGTGATGGATTGGCGCCCTGTCCTGGTTCTATCTGCCCAGCGCCCGAGACGTTCTCCCCTGGATGGGCATGGGGAACCCCCCCCACGACCCTAATAGAGGATAAGCGGAAGATAATGAATGAATGAATATATATAAAAATATATATATATATATTTAATGCTTATTATTATAATAATTTTAGCCATTTTACTGGCACAAAACAGGGGAGAACATCTTGGGCGCTGGGCAGATACACCCAGGACAGGGTGCCAATCTATCACTGGACACAAACTCACTCACACAGACACAATATATATGGGGCAATTTGGAGAATTCAATTGACCTTGATCCATTTTTTTATACTGTGGGAAAAAACCGGAGAACCCGGAGGAAATCCACGCAGACACAGGGAGAACATGGAAACTCCACCCAGATGGGGATTCAAACTGGGAATCCCTAGCGCCAAGAGCGTTTTTAGGGTTTAGAAACATCAGGGGCTTTATCCCAGATCCCTTATCCCCCCTTGTCCTCTTTAAAAAGTGCCCTTTTGTGAGTTTATTTATCCATTTTTCAAACTGTACTTACATTCATTTTGCTTGATTATTTATTAGTTATATTGGATAAAATTAAATAACATATGGCGGCACGGTGGCTTAGTGATTAGCATGTTCTCCTCTCAGCACTAGGGATTCCCAGTTCGAATCCCAATCTGGGTGGAGTTTCCATGTTCTCCCTGTGTCCGCGTGGGTTTCTTCCGGGTTCTCCGGTTTCCTCCCACAGTCCAAAAACATGGATAAAGGTCGATTGAATTCTCCAAATTGCCCCATATAGAGTGTGTCTGTGTGAGTGAGTGTGTGCCCAGCGATGGATTGGCACCCTGTCCTGGGTGTATCTGCCCAGCGCCCGAGACATTCTCCCCTGGATGGGCATGGGAAACCCCCCCGCGACCCTAATAGAGGATAAAGCGGAATATAATGTATGAATGAATGAATAACATATGGAATGTGTCTGTCAGCAGTGGAGAGCACATTCAGTTCTAATAAATGAAGGTTTTGGCTGAAACTGTTTGATGAATCTGTTTTACGAGTTGCAGATGAGACAGTTTTAAAAAGGTTTTGCTTTATACCGTAACTTTGTGACAATTTGCGCCTTTGGAAAAATCCTGACGGTTTCTGAAAACTGAGAAGCTGCTCTTTACGGCCAACATACAGTTATTACGGTATTACCTCGTTCCTGGAGAAGAGGCAACCAGAAAAAGCTGCTCTCATTTGATTCGGGGCTAGTGACAAAACATCCGGGGCTATAGGCCTGAAAGCCCAGGTCTAACGACGCCCCTGCCTAGTGCTGATAGGAGAACATGCTAATCACCAAGCCACCATGCCGCCCTGCTAAATGACTAAATGTAATGTAAATGTGAATGTATGACTCTGTTGGGATAATGTATATTACATGAATTTGACATCAAACTTTTTCAGCTGCTTATACAAGATGTAAAAGTGAATAAAGGTCACTGATTTTGTTCCTGTACCTGAAGAACTTCCCCTGTTTGTTCACTGGCTGCTTTTTGATCTGAGTTTGAAGTGTGTGGCAGTGATGAATGGCTCAGCAACACAGTGAAGCAACCGAGTGGATCAGTTCCAGGTCATCATGAGAACACCAAGCCGTGGCACCAATTTTCATTCTCTTTATGCCCCAGAATTGTTTATTTCATGCAGTTATGCACCTTCAGGTCAGACTGAACTCAGTGCTCTATACCAAATGTGTCAGAATCAGGTGTTACCTCAACAAACTGAAGCTCTGTCTGCTAAATACTTTATTCTGTTTGGAGATTCAAACAAATTCTGAATGATAAAGTAAACGTCTGAAGAGCAGAGATGAGGTACACAATGTATTCAGTTAAACAGATAAGAAAAGCAGTTAGAGAAGCTTTATATATGAAGAGAAGAACCTCTAGTATAGCGGGGCATCATGGTGGTTTAGTGGTTAGCATGTTCTCCTCTCAGCACTAGGGATTCCCGTTTCGAATCCCAATCTGGGTGGAGTTTCCAGTTCTCCCCATGTCCGCGTGGGTTTCTTCCGGGTTCTCCGGTTTCCTCCCACAGTCCAAAAACATGGATCAAGTCAAGTGAATTCTCCAAATTGCCCCATATAGAGTGTGTGTGTGTATGACCAGTGATAAATTGGCACCCTGTCCAGGGTGTATCCCAATCTGGGTGGAGTTTCCATGTTCTCCCTGTGTCCATGTGGGTTTACTCCGGGTTCTCTGAATTCCTCCCACAGTCCAAAAACATGGATGAAGTATTTTCCAAATTGCCCCATATAGAGTGTGTCTGTGTGAGTGAGTGTGTGTCCAGTGATATATTGGTGTCCTGTCCTGGGTGTATCTGCCCAGCGCCCGAAACGTTCTTCTCTGGATGGGCATGGACCCCCCCCCCACACGAACATGAATCAAGGTCAGTTTAGCTCTCCAAATTGCCCCATATAGAGTGAGTGTATGAGTGTTGTCCCAGTGATAGATCTGCCCAGCGCCCAAAACGTTCTCCCCTGGATGAGCATGAGCATGCGACCCTAATAGAGGATAATGGATGGATGAAACCTCTAGTATAGAACTAGCTTAGATATACAAAACACACATTTGCAAAGGTTAGACACTCAAAAAGTTCTGCATGTTTAAAACTAACACACTGACGTGCATGTGATATTTCTGGCAGCTGTGTTATTAAATGTTATTAAATATACAACACTGCTCACGGTTCAGATGCCAGTTTGTCGTAATGGTTTCCTGTTTTCATTTCCCTTTACTCCCACCAACAGCTCATTATCACCTCACAAACGGGTTGGCATATGGACTGTGTGGGTGAAGAGTATTAAATAATAATAATCAGAGCGGATTGTATAATAAATCAGCAAAATGACATATTTCGTGCAGACAGTAGGACAGGACGTGACTTTGGCCGTCATGTTGAGTAGCACTGGAGCAAATAATGGGTCTAAATAATCAGAACAGATTCATACAGCAGCGAGCGCAGGTTTTCATGGCACGCTGTCCATGTTGATTTAGTCGAAAAACTTCAGTGCTGTTGTACACTGTCATTGAGGAGTGAAAAAGACCAGGTCATCGAAACCTTATTCATCCATCCATCCATTATCTTCCTCTTTATCCTCTATTAGCTTCACGGGGGGGGGATTCCCCATGTCCATCCAGGGGAGAACATTTCAGGCGCTGGGCAGATACAGGGCGCCAATCTATCACTGGGCACACACTCACACACACATACACACTCTATATGGGGCAATTTGGAGAACTCAATTGACTTGATCCATGTTTTTGGACTGTGGGAGGAAACCAGAGAACCCGGAGGAAACCCACACGGACATGGGGAGAACATGGAAAGTCCTCCCAGATTGGGAATCGAACCCCAGTGCTGAGAGAACATGCTAACCACTAAGCCACCATGCCGCCCCTGCACTGATCAGGGAGTTTGGATCTGAACCTCAGTAAAACCATTAAAACTGTTTAAACTGGCAGGAAGTTCATTCATCCATTATCTTCAGCTTTATCCTCTATTAGGGTCGCAGGGGGGTTCCTCATGTCCATCCAGGGGAGAACGTTTCGGGTGCTGGGCAGATACACCCAGGACAGGGTGCCAATCTATCGCTGGACACACACTCACACACACAGACACACACTCTATATGGGGCAATTTGGAGAACTCAATTGACTTGATCCATGTTTTTTGACTGTGGGAGGAAACCAGAGAACCCGGAAGAAACCCACGCGGACATGGGGAGAACATGGAAACTCCACCCAGATGGGGATTCGAACCGGGAATCCCTAGTGCTGAGAGGAGAACATGCTAACCACTAAGTCACTGTGCCGCCCCACCAGAGACGTTAATAAAACACAATGAACCCGCACGCTGACGGAGCATGTGACTCACTGAACGCCACAGTGACAGTTCAAAATAGAGAAGCAGTTCTCAGTGCAATTATCTGCATAGAAATGGAGAAGTTGCGGTTTTTAACTGATTCTAATTTGGATTGGGCGGCACGGTGGCTTAGTGTTTAGCATGTTCTCCTCTCAGCGCTGGGGATCCAGGTTCAAATCACATTCTGGGTGCCGTTTCCATGTTCTTGCTGTATCTGCGTATGTTTCCTCCAGGTTCTCAGGTGTCCTCCCACAGTCCAAAAACATGGATTCAAGGTGAATTGGTTGCTCTAAATTATTTGTTGTGAGTGAGTGAGTGAGTGAGTGAGTGATGGAGTGACACCCTGTACTGGGTGTATCGGCTAACACAATGCCCAGCACCTGAAGCTTTCTCCCCTGGATGGGCATGTAGGCATATGGCCCCACGACCCTATCATAGGATTAAGTGAGAATCTGGAGGAAACCCACGCGGACACGGGAAGAACATGTAAACTCCACCAGGATGGGGATTTGAACCGGGAATCCCCGGTTGTGAGAGTGCTGAGAGGAGAACATGCTAACCACTAAGCCACCATGCTGCCCTTATTATTATTATTATTATTATTATTCATTCATTCATTATCTCCCGCTTTATCCCATATTAGGGTCGCGGGGGGGTTCCCCATGCCCATCCAGGGGAGAACATTTCGGTCGCTGGGCAGATAGACCCAGGACAGGACACCAATCTATCACTGGACGCACACTCACTCACACAGACACACTCTATATGGGGCAATTTGGAGAATTCACTTGACCTTTATCCATGTTTTTGGACTGTGGGAGGATACCGAAGAACCCAGAGGAAACCCATGCGGACACCGGGAGAACATGGGACCTCCACCCAGATGGGGATTCAAACCAGGAATCCCTAGCGCTGAGAGGAGAACATGCTAAACACTAAGCCACCGTGCCACCCATATTATTGACCTTAGCGATCCCAACAAGTGCTGTGGCTGAAGCACCCTTGAGCAGGGTTCCTAACCTAACCACTCCAGGCACATGTGCTTTAGGCACTCACCACTGTGTGTGTGTGTGTGTGTGTGTGTGTGTGTGTGTGTGTGTGTGTGTGTGTGTGTGTGTGCTGCACAGATGGTTAAATGTGGAGGAATAATTCCTCTGTGTGTAAAGCACTGAAGGCAAAATAGATCAAAGCAGATGAATATTACTCTTAAAAAACAACCTACTACTGGATGTACACTGCACCCATCTATAAACGTGTCTCATTATGAAGCCGACTTCCAAATGTCTTCTTCAGAAGAAAAAACAAGCAAAAAACAGCACATTTAAAATGACCGAAGATGATTTTTTTCGTTTCTAACGATACAGACTCTCAGAATAAGACTGATTCTCCGTGTTGCTGCTCATGTAAAGCGTTCTCCTGATCTCCTGCCGTCTGATGAGGATCTCATCTCATTTATTCGGTTTTATTTACCAGACCTCTGTGTATTTGTAATTGCTGTATCCCCGGGCAGCCTGCTAATTTTCCACATTTAAATGACTTATGCCGTGTCTAATGTTGAAAATAAACTGAAAACAACAAATGGCTCGGAGGTTAAAGAAGACGCTCCACATAAACCAAATAAATGAATCAGGGACCACTTACACTAATTTCATTTGGTTTGCAAGGGAATAGTGAGGACCATTTGACCTGTTCTTGACCTTTAGAAACATTTATACTGTATGGCTGAAGTGCCCTTGAGCAAGGCACCTAACTCCAATTGCTTCTTGGGTGCCGTGTTCAGGGCTGCACACCACTCTGGACACATGTGCTCATTTCATCACTTTACAAATAAATGGATTGGTAGACAGACAGACCGACAGATACCTGTAAAGATATAGATTTCATGTTGCGATGGCTTTAAATACTATAAGAGTACAGATTAATCATCCATCCATTATCATCCGCTTTATCCTCTATTAGGGTCGCAGGTTATCTTCTATAGGTATTCATTTTTTACTAGAGGGGGTTCCCCATGCCCATCCAGGGGAGAACGTTTCGGGCGCTGGGCAAATACACCCAGGACAGGGCGCCAATCTATCACTGGACACACACTCACTCACACAGACAAACTCTATATGGGGCAAATTGGAGAACTCATTTGACCTTGATCCATGTTTTTGGACTGTGGGAGGAAACCGAAGAATCCAGAGGAAACCCACACAGACACGGGGAGAACATGGAAACTCCACCCAGATGGGGATTCGAACCGGGAATCCCTTACGCTGAGAGGAGAACATGCTAACCACTAAACCACCGTGCTGCCCTTATCTATAGGTTATCTTCCATAGGTATTTATTTTTTACTAGGGGGGGTTCCCCATGCCCATCCAGGGGAGAAAGTTTCGGGCGCTGGGCAGATAGACCCAGGACAGGGCGCCAATCTATCACTGGTCACACACTCACTCACACAAACACACACTATATGGGGCAATTTGGAGAATTCAATTGACCTTGATCCATGTTTTAGGACTGTGGGAGGAAACCGGAGAACCCGGAGGAAACCCATGTAGACACGGGGAGAACATAAAACTCCACCCAGATGGGGATTCGTACCACTAAGCCACCATGCCTCCCTCATATTTACAGAATTATATTTATTTTTCAAATAAGGCTTTACATTTCCATTCGAAACGTTGAAGGCCTCAAACAAACTAAACCTGATGAAGACGGTGACCAGAGGCCAGACTCAAACGGAAACCTAATGGGCCATGAGACAAGCCCACTTTGTCAACCTCAAGAATTATAGCATGTTGCTGGAAAACAATATCGTTTCAGCACACAAGCCTGAAAACACAATATCACTTGATTAAAGTGTCCGAATTCGCAGGAAAACATATTGACTTTCATTGTGTTCCCACCACCTGGTATTTTCAGGGCAAACGATGTCAGTTCTACTGAAGGAACAGGTATTTTTGCCTCCTATTATCTTCCTCTCCAGACTGTTTTCTGCCTGGTTTCTCAGTGGGCTGATGCGTCCACCGGCGGCAGCCCCTCTGTTTTCATTACGGCCCGTCATTCATGTGATCCGGCGAGCAGGACTGGGGAATTTGCTTTGCGGTGCCGATCGATTGCAGAGCTCTACGCTTTTGTTCCACGTCTTCACACCGACACACTTACACAATGTTAAGCAAGCTTATTGAAAAGCACAGCTGTGCCGGTCCTCGTGGGAGAACCAGAACCTCATATGCACAAGACACATTGCTCGGATTCACACTCCTGTATTTGACGGGGAATTCACACGGCACATTTTCCTTCTGCATGTTTTTTGGCAGCCTAATGGCATCGCGCCAACCTATCACTGGGCACACACTCACTCACACAAACACACTCTATATGGGGCAATTTGGTGAACTCACTTGACCTTGATCCATGTTTTTGGACTGTGGGAGGAAACCGGAGAACCCGGAGGAAACCCACATGGACACGGCGAGAACATGGGAACTTCACCCAAATTGGGATTCGAACTAAGAAACCCTAGTGCTGAGGGGCAAATGTGCTGACCACTAAACCACCGTGCTGCCCTTTCCATAGGTTATCTTCCGCTTAATTTTTTACTAGGGGGGGTTCTCCATGCCAATCCAGGGGCGCTGGGCGCTGGGCGCTGGGCAGATACACCTAGGACAGGGCGCCAATCTATCACTGGGCTCCCACTCACTCACACACACACACTGGGGCAATTTGGAGAACTCAATTGACTTGATCCATGTTTTTGGACTGTGGGAGGAAACCGGAGAACCCGGAGGAAACCCACATAGACACGGGGAGAACATGGGAACTCCACCCAGATTGGGATTCGAACCGGGAATCCCTAGCACTGAGAGGAGAACATGCTAACCACTAAGCCACAGTGCTGCCCTCATATTTACATAATTATATTTATTTTCCAAATAAGGCTTTACATTGCTCGGATTCGCACTCCTGTATTTCACATGGCACATTTTCCTTCTGCGTGTTTTTGGCAGCCTAATGGCATCGCATCATCTGTTGTGTCATATTAATGAAGTGTCTAAGGACGGGAGCTGATACTGAGTTGCGTTTGGAGGACTTGAAGCATGCGGCGTGGATGAAAATCCAAACATGGGATAATATCATGACTGTACTGTGTTTACTGCACACAGAAGGAACGTGAATGGACTAGTTCCTGAAAACCACTTGGAATTGTGTGGTTCCTCAGCAGCAGACATCACCTCTGACTGATAAACATCCTCTTTACTTGAAACAGGTCATCAGATCCTGTCCCTGTCGCAGGTAATCAGTCAAGAGTTATGGAAATCATGGAAGTAAAGCTGTTCTAGCAACGATGCATCCATCCATCCATTATCTTCTGCTTTATCCTCTATTAGGGTCGCGGGGAGGGCAGGGGGTCCCTATGTCCATCCAGAGGAGAATGTTTCGGGCGCTGGGCAGATACACCCAGGACAGGGTGCCAATCTATCACTGGACACACACTCATTCACACAAACACACTGCCTACCTCGGATTAAAGCGGCAGCGCATATGAAGCGCAGAGCCGCCGCGCTTTAATGCGCTGAAGGGAGCCAGGCACCAGGTAGCAGAATATCAGGGTTTATTAAAGGTGTAATGACACCAAACAGCATAGAGGTACAACCCGACGAGTGAACATAAAATAAACGACGTGCGCCGAGGACGGGGAACACAGGAAATAAATACACAAAGACATCCGACCACGTGCACCAAACAAACCGATGAAACAAAGGAGCTAATTAACTAAAACAACCTGGAATGACAGTTAATGAACTCAAATCAAGGATAACACAAAAGAACAGAAACAGAAAAACAGGTTACACACACTCTATATGGGGCAATTTGGAGAATTCAATTGACCTTGATTCATGTTTTTGGACTGTGTGACGCCTGATAATGAACTTACATTCATTTATTCATTATCTCCCGCTTTGTCCTCTATTAGGGTCGCGGTGGGGTTCCCCATGCCCATCCAGGGGAGAACGTTTCGGGCGCTGGGCAGATAGACCCAGGACAGGGCGCCAATCCATCGCTGGGCACACACTCACTCACACACCCACACTCTATATGGGGCAATTTGGAGAATTCAATTGACCTTGATCCATGTTTTGGGACTGTGG
>JAFMOD010000759.1:93705-116798 GCA_019802435.1 Corydoras maculifer
GTTTTACCTTGGGCGGCACAGTGGCTTAGTGGTTAGCATGTTCTTCTCTCAGCACTAGGAATTCCCAATTCGAATCCCCATCTGGGTGGAGTTTCCATGTTCTCCCCGTGTCCTCGTGGGTTTTCTCCGGGTTCTCCGGTTTCCTCCCACAGTCCAACAACATGGATCAAGTCAATTGAGTTCTCCAAATTGCCCCATGTAGAGTGTGTCTGTGTGAGTGAGTGTGTCCAGTGATAGATTGGTGTCCTGTCCTGGGTGTATCTGCCCAGCACCCGAAACGTTCTCCCCTGAATGGGCATGGGGAACCCCCCCGCAACCCTAATAGAGGATGAAGCGGAAGATAATGAATGAATGTTATTGATACACCCAGGACAGGGCGCCAATCTATCACTGGGCACACACTTACTCACACAGTCACTCACACACACACACTCTATATGGGGCAAATTGGAGAATTCAATTGACCTTGATCCATGTTTTTGGACTGTGGGAACTGGAAAACTTGGAGGAAACCCACACGGACATGGGGAGAACATGGAAACTCCACCCAGATGGGGATTCGAACCTGAATCCCTAGTGCTGAGAAGAGAACATGTTAACCACTAAACCACCGTGCCACCGTCCGTGAAACTCAATTTGGTTTACATTTCATGCACCACATGTTACGTAAATGACGACAAAGTCTTGTTGAATCCTTTAAAGCTCTATACATATAAACTAAGGCTTGAACATCGAGTGGATTTAAGAGTCTTTAAATCCACCTGCAAACCTGAATGGAGATTTCAGTTCAGACTGAATGAGAATAAAATGTTCCAGGAAAGAGGTGAACAGGTCCGTTTCTTTTGTGCTAAGAATAGTGCCGAGTGCCAGGTCTGCTGTGTCCACAGAGGGACCAGTTAAGGCCGGACTGCTGAGTCCCGGGGCACACTTGAATTTGGGCAAAAATACCTAAGTGCCTCTATTATCATCTCAGGATGCACAATTGTCGTTTTCAGCAGGTTTTCAGAGCAGTTTTCTCTGCTGGGTTTAGAACGGTATGAAAGTAGAATTTGTCCTGCTTCCTTCTTTTTTCTTTTCATATTCATTATTTTTTCGTTTCAAAGAGGAAGAGTCATCTCAAAGCTTTAATGTTCACTTTTCTGAGTGTCAGCATTGTGAGAGTGGCATATTCAAGTATTTTTGAAAAGATGCCCCTGAGAATATGTTTCCTGATTTTTCTCCTGATGTCTATAGGGGAACAAATGCTCCAGTTTCAGGAGATCGGCGTAGAACTGCAGAACCTCAGAATAGAACTGCGGTTTTCTGAAGGTCTTTCTGTGATGAAAGCAAAAACCTTTAGTTAGGTAATCTTTTAGACAAATTTTATAACTATTATCATTTAAAAAAAATGGTGACACATACCTCATTTCAAAACCTCTCATGTGGATTCTTATTATCAGTTAAATGAATGGAATATAATAAAACCATTTATCCATTATCTTTTGCATTATCCTCTACCAGGGTCGCGGGGGGGTCCCCATGTACATCCAGGGGAGAAGGTTTCGTGCGCTGGGCAGATACACCCAGGACAGGACACTCACTCACACTCTATATGGGGCAATTTGGAGAATTCAATTGACCTTGATCCATGGTTTTGGACTGTGGGAGGAGACCGGAGAACCCGGAGGAAACCCACACAGACACGGGAAAAACATGGAAACTCCACCCAGATGGGGATTCGAACCGGTAATCCCTGGAGCTGCTAACCACTAAACCACTGTGCCGCCCACATTTGAAAAGCTCTCATGTGGATTCTTATTATTAGTTAAAAGAATGCTGTACTTATTTGAACTTTATGAACTAAATAAGATGGAATATAATCAAACCATCCATTATCTTCCGCTTTATCCTCTTCTAGGGTCGCGGGGGGTGGGGGGGCAATTTGGAGAACTCAATTGACTTGATCCATGTTTTTGGACTGTGGGAGGAAACCGGAGAACCCGGAGGAAACCCACACGGACATGGGGAGAACATGGAAACTCCACCCAGATTGTGAATCGAACCGGGAATCCCTAGTGCTGAGAGGAGAACATGCTAAACACTAAACCACCGTGCTGCCCTAATTTAATAAAACCGAAGACGCAAAAAAATGTACCGAGCATAATCATAAAAAGATAAGATCTTGAACACACATCAGGTTCAAGTTATTTATTTATAGAGCACCTTTTACAATAGTACATTGTTACAAAGCAGCTTTACAGTGTTATAAGCCTTTAAACCCCCAAAGAGCAAGCTGAAGCGACAGTGGCAAGAAAAAACTCCCTGTTGTGTTGTTATCTTAAGTAGAAACCTTGTGAGGACCGACACTCAGTGGGGGACCCATCCTCCTTGAGCAGCCGGTAGTTTCTTGGTGAGCTCTGTCTGGTTGTAAAGGTTGTTAACATTCAGGAACTGCTTTTTTAGCATAACAAACTCGCTGACCTTGCTAAATTATTTACGTGTATGTGGTTTGGGAAAATCTAATAAAAATGAAACAAGTTTGCAAGAAAGTACGTTTAAGAGAAATAGTTTCAATATCGTGGAAAACTGCACCCTCCCAAAATATTCAGTATTAGTCCATCCATCCAGACGACACGGTGGTTTAGTGGTTAGCATGTTCTCCTCTTAACACTAGGGATTCCCGGTTCGAATCCCAATCTGGGTGAAGTTTCCATGTTCTCCCCGTGTCCACGTGGGTTTCCTCCGGGTTCTCCGGTTTCCTCCCACAGTCCAAAAACATGGATCAAGGTCAATTGAGTTCTCCAAATTGCCCCATATAGAGTGTGTCTGTGTGTGTGAGTGTGTGTACAGTGATAGATTGGCGTCCTGTCCTGGGTGTATCTGCCCAGTGCCTGAAACTTTCCCCCCTGGATGGGCATGGGGAACCCCCCCACGAACCTGATAGAGGATAAAGCGGAAGATAATGGATGGATGGAGTTTTAATATCGTGGAAAATTGCACCTTCCCAAAATATTCAGTATTGGCATGTTCTCCTCTCAGCGCTAGGGATTCCCGGTTCAAATTCCAATTTGGGTGGAGTTTCCATGTTCTCCCCTTGTCTGCATGGGTTTTCTCCGGGTTCTCCGGTTTCCTCCCACAGTCCAAAAACATGGAGAAAGTCAATTGAATTCTCCAAATTGCCCCATTTAGAGTGTCTCTGTGTGAGTGAGTGTGTGTCCAGTGATAGATTGGTGTCCTGTCCTGGGTGTATCCGCCCAGCGCCTGAAACGTTTTCCCCTGGATGGGCATGAGGAACCCCCCCCACGAACCTGATAGAGGATAAAGCGGAAGATAATGAATGAATTAGTTCATCCATCCATTATCTTCTGCAAATAACGTTCTACATGAAGCTTTACTTGTAAAGAGGCCCTGAATATTTTGTTTAGCTTAATGGTTTCCAGCTTCTCCGACACCCAAGTGGTAACACGGGTCTGGTTTTAATAACGACACTCCACGTGTTCATGGAGCTGTATCCATGGAGATTATTTTCCCCCAATAGCGGCTTCATGCTGTCCACTTCATCGTGTTCGGTAACCATTATTTAACAAAATGCATAATTCATGCATCAACAAATAAATAGCACCTTGTAAAAATATATGAAATGCTGTGATTTGCTGAAATTGGTGCAGCTACAGTTTCCATCTGGGGGGGGGGGGCTGCCCCATGCTCATCTAGGGGGGGGGGGGGCTGCCCCATGCTNGGGGGGGGGGGCTGCCCCATGCTCATCTAGGGGGGGGGGCTGCCCCATGCTCATCTAGGGGGGGGGGGCTGCCCCATGCTCATCTAGGGGAGAATTTTTCTGGCGCTGGGCAGATAGACCCAGGACAGGGTGCCAATCCATCGCTGGGCACACACTCACTCACACAGACATACTTTATAAGGGGCAATTTGGAGAATTCAATTGACCTTGATCCATGTTTTTGGACTGTGGGAGGAAACCGGAGAACCCGGAGGAAACCCACACAGACACGGGGAGAACATGGAAACTTCACCCAGATGGGGATTCGAACCGGGAATCCCTAGCGCTGAGAGGAGAACATGCTAACCACTAAGACACCGTGCCGCCCAATGGATGGATGTACTTTTGGATGATTTTTAAACAATGATGTTTTAATCTTTCTATGTTTTTTAGTTTCAGTTTTGGCCAAAATGCTAATTTCGCGCCTCTTTTTTCTGTTATTGACGACATAACTGTCTGTTTTATAAGCCAGGCTTAATAATTACAAGTGCTGTTGTAAGTGTTATCCATCCACATGCATTGCTTATCAGCCACTTGGTGTGGAATTGATTTCATGGGCCGCCCCAGGCGCTCTGATACTGACTTAAAAACATATCTGAACTCCTAATTGGTATTTTTCGGCATTTTCTGAAATCAATGTAAATGCAGAATTAACTTCTTTGTGTTTGCTGAGCTCACGTCGCGTTTTCTTCAACAAATCCACCCACTCATCTGTAGTACAGTTTCCAGCTAGACTAATAAACCATGACGTGTCTGGCTTGCTCTCTCTCTCTCTCTCTCTCTCTCTCTCTCTCTCTCTCTCTGTTTTAATCCTACATCATTGCAGTAAAGCTTAATGCAGCTGTAATTATGATCATTTTAAATGTTATATTTCTATATTAATATTCAATGCGGGCGGCACGGTGGCTTGGTGGTTAGCATGTTCTCCTCTTAGCGCTAGGGTCGAATCCCAATCTGGGTGGAGTTTCCATGTTCTCCCCGTGTCCATGTGGGTTTCCTCCAGGTTCTCTGGTTTCCTCCCACAGTCCAAAAACATGGATCAAGTCAATTAAATTCTCCAAATTGCCCCATATAGAGTGTGTATGTGTGAGTGTGTGCCCAGTGAAAGATTGGCACCCTGTCCTGGGTGTATCCCAATCTGGGTGGAGTGTCCCTGTTCTCCCCGTGTCCACGTGGGTTTCCTCCGGGTTCTCCGGTTTCATCCCACAGTCCAAAAACATGGATCAAGTCAATTGAATTTTCCAAATTGCCCCATATAGAGTGTGTTTTTGTGTGAGTGAGTGTGTGCCCAGCGATAGATTGGTGTCCTGTCCTGGGTGTATCTGACCAGCGCCCGAAACGTTTCCCCCTGGATGGGCATGGAGAACCCCCCACGACCCTAATAGAGGATAAAACTGAGGATAATGGATGGATGGAATATTCAATGCCTTTAGTCTAAGTACGTGCAACGCGGTGGGATACGAGTGAGGACCGGAGACAGGTTACTCACCAAAAGGAACAGCTTTAATTACAGACTATTACGGTAATTTAAACATACAGCTGTTGGTGGCTGGTATCATCAAAAGTACTCCTCCTGTTGTCCAATGATTCTCTCTTTGCTTCATGTGATGTTACAGCTTATAAAGCCTGCACACGTCCATCAGGCAGTTAATGACTTTACTTCCTTTTAGTTACTACATCACAGTATGTAATTGGTAACAGAAGAGATGACCTCAGTTACTTTTGATTCTTCATTAGATCAGTACAGAATTTCACAACGAAGTGCATTACAATACTAATACTGCCTGCCCATTTCCTATTGTATTCAATTTCAAATACTAGTTTTATCTCTCTCTCTCTCTCTCTCTCTCTCACGGTTTTCAAAGTTCTTCCCAACCTACCTCAGTACACTTCTCTATGCTGGGGTTAGCATGGCTTAAGCATAATTTTGTACATCTATAAGGAATGTTTAATATACGCTTGGAATCTTTTAAGTTATCCATCCATCCATTATCTTCAGCTTTATCCTCTACTAGGGTTGTGGGGGGGGGGGGTTCCCCATGCTCATCCAGGGGAGAAAGTTTCGGGCACTGGGCAGATAGACCCAGGACAGGGCGCCAATCTATTACTGAGCACACACTCACTCACACACCCACACTCTATATGGGGCAATTTGGAGAACTCAATTGACCTTGATCCATGTTTTTGGACTGTGGGAGGAAACCGGAGAACCGGAGGAAACCCACGCGGACACGGGGAGAACATGGAAACTCCACCAAGATTGGGATTTGAACCGGGAATCCCTAGTGCTGAGAGGAGAACATGCTAACCACTAAGCCACCGTGCCGCCCTATCATGTTATTCCTTGTGTTAGTAAGATGTTCCTGTTGTTATTAAATCTTTATGACATAAAAACATATCTGAACTCCTAATTGGTATTTTTGACACTAACCTGCTCTATATTTCCAGATTTAGATTATCCACTATGGGTGGCAGATCTTTGTGTTCTCACCCCTACACTCTGGAACGATCTGCCCTCAAATCTCTGCTTTGCGTCTTCACTTACTGAATTTAAGACTTCACTGAAAGCCTTTCTGTTTCCACAGTCCTTTCAGTCTTTTTTCAGTATTCTTTGCTAATCTACCTTCACACTCCTTTGTGTTTTATTATTATACACTGACCTTGAGCGTGGGAGAGGTGCAATAAAAGTGGAATTCATTATCTCATCTCATTATCTTCTGCTTAATCCTATACAATGCGCCACTACATCGCTAAGACAATATAGGAGCAATCTAAATAGGGAAATTTACAGCAGCCAATTCACCTTGAATGTTTTTGGACTGTGGGAGGAAACCCACACAGACACAGGGAGATGTTTGAAAGTCCACCCAGATCAGAATTCAAAACTGGAATCTGCCCTAAACTCATTATTATCCATCCATCCATTATCTTCTGCTTTATCCTCTATTAGGGTCACGGGGGGGTTCTACATGCCCATCCAGGGGAGAACTTTTCGGGTACTGGGCAGGTACACCCAGGACAGGACGCCAATCTATCACTGGACACACACTCACTCACACACAAACTCTATATTGGGCAATTTGGAGAATTCAATTGACCTTGATCCATGTTTTTGGACTGTGGGAGGAAACCGGAGAACCCGGAGGAAACCCACATGGACATGGGGAGAACATGGAAACTCCACCCAGATTGGGATTCGAACCGGGAATCCTTAGTGCTGAGAGGAGAACATGCTAAACCACTAAACCACCGTGCTGCTATCCATTTATTATCTTCCCCTTAAATCCTATACCATTAACAGTGACTGTACAATGAGTATCATATTATTAAGCCGTGAAGATGTGCTGATCTGAGTCATGTATTATGGATTATCTGCCATTTTTTGCTTCCTGATGTAATCCTTGTAAATTTAATAAGACTGTTTCACATTTCTTTCTTAAAGTCCATTAAAGTTATTAAAATCAATCCACTGTATACACTTTCCAATTAAAAAAATCCATAATGCTTTTATTTTTTTAAATACCAAAGTAACAAAAGTTAGGATCATTGACTTGACATAAATTCAGAGTTCTGCTTTCTATAGCAAAAAACAAAACTTCAAACACTTCAGAACTGCAGTGAGGTTGTGGGGGGGGGGGGGTGACATCTAATGTTAGAAGAGCCGGGGGGACCGTATCAGCACAAGCTTTGATTTTATCGATCCATCCATTATCTTCCACTTTAACCTCTACTAGTGTCGCGGGGGGGTTCCCCATGCCCATCCAGGGAAGAGTGCTGGGCAGATACACCCAGGACAGGACGCCAATCTATCACTGTACACACACTCACTCACACAGACACACTCTATAAGGAGCAATTTGGGGAATTCAATTGACCTTGATCCATGTTTTTGGACTGTGGGAGGAAACCAGAAAACCCGGAAGAAACCCACGTGGACACGGGAGAACATGGAAACTCCACCCAGATGGGGATTCGAACCGGGAATCCCTAGTGCTGAGAGGAGAACATGCTAAACACTAAACCACCTTCCCACCCCATTATCTTCTGCTTTAACCTATTCTATTTAACCTATAAAACGTTTTGGGCGCTGGGCAGATACACCCAGGAAAGGACGCCAATCTATCACTGGGCACACACTCACTCACACACACACACTCTATATGGGGCAATTTGAAGAACTCAATTGACTTGATCCATGTTCTTGGACTGTGGGAGGAAACTGGAGAACCCAGAGGAAACCCACGCGGACATTGGGAGAACATGGAAACCCCACCCAGATGGGGATTCGAACCGGGATTCCCTAGCGCTGAGAGGAGAACATGCTAAACCACTAAGCCACCCGCAATGATTTCATGATGATGTAAATTGAGGTTGTAGATGAGAACCATATCTCAGTTCTTTTATAAGTATTCGGTCGTGCTTTCCTCATGTGACGCCTTCGTCTGAATCAACGGAGTGAGCTCTGAATTCTGCCGAGTCTTTATTTTTTAGGGCTGTACTGGATAAAGCTCTCTTATGCCCTTTGTGCATTACAAACATTCCAGGTGGATTCCGGACTGCGTGCATCTTTCCAAACATTTTGCGGTGTTTAATATCCGAGCTGCAGCACCGTGACCTGAGCTGACATCAACGAGTGATTGGGAACGTTTGTGCTCATTAAAGCCGATTCCACTCATTCAAACAAAGCCTTTTTATGCCCCAGTTCTTCTTTTTTCGAGTTTGGATGGGGCATTAGTATTTAGCCGTTATGTGAGTATTCAAATATGCTGGTAAACAGCGTTTGATGTCTGCGATCAAACACTTGGTGGTTTCTGCTGCAAAAGCTTATAAACAAAAGAAAAGCTGACATTATAGCTGGAATCTGCAGTTTTCTGTTCCACTGTTTAGTGATTCATGACTCTGAGTCGGTTCCAGAGCACTGAATGGCTTCAACTTCCATCCATCTCTCCATTATCTTCCGCTTTATCCTCTATTAGGGTCGCGGGGGGGCTGGTTCCCCATGCCCATCCAGGGGAGAACGTCTCGGGCGCTGGGCAGATACACCCAGGACAGGACGCCAATCTATCACTGGACAATGGCTTCAACTTTTAAATAAACCATGGGATGGAGCCCAAGAACAGAATGAGGAGAGATGAAATATATTTTTACATAAACGACGCTTAAAGCAGAGTGTCTCACACCGAGACACAATGAGAACCAGAGACAGGTTCATCAAGCACAGGAACGAGGCTGCACACGAACTATTAGCAGAACCTGTCAGGTGTCCATCCATTATCCTCTATTAGGGTCGTGGGGGGGGGGGTCTCCATGCCTATCCAGGGGAGAACGTTTCAGGCGCTGGGCAGATACACCCAGGACAGGGCGCTGGGCACACACACACACACACTCTATATGGGGCAATTTGGAGAATACAATGTATTTTCCATAATACCAAATTTTATTTATTCATTTATTTATTGTTTTTTTTTGTGGGAGTTGCATCACTTGGTTTAAAGTTCCTGCTACCAGCATAATATGTATTTTGTTATAAATAAAAATTATGGTTATAACAGTTATACTGCTTCTAAGAATAATTGATTGTATAATTTTTCATTGCGATACATTGCAAAGCGATTCATTGTCTCATCCCTCCCCCTGACCGTTGTCCACTGAATCGGATGCTACGTTTAGAAATCTCAAAAACCCAATCTTATTATCACGGCTCATGTATTGATGGCAGAAGAGGCATTTTTCCCGGCACTGCTTTATCAGCTTTGTGTGCTTGTGAAATGTCATGCTTTGTTGACACTTGGACATCTCAGATGACTGCGGTAAACACTTCCTCATTAGTTGCCTGTAACATCAGTATACAGACCGTCGCTTGGATCTTTATCAGACAGAAAAAAAAGGAAGCTTGTAGTCATTAAGTCTCTGACTGATGTCTGGGATTTGAAATGAAATTTAACAATGTCCTGAAGCTTCCAGTGAATTGGAAGTTGTCTCTTTAATATCAGTCATTTTTATGTAGAGCGTTATTTCACAGCAGGGAGGAAGCTGGAAGTGTCAGTGCGGTTCTGATGAGCTCTGAAAGCAGAATCATTTTACATAAACACAAGAAACACTGGATTCCAAGAGTTTTGCATTGATCATGCACTTATAGCAGGGGTGCCCAATACGTCGATCGCGTTGGAGGTTTGAGAAAGAAAAGCGTTTAGGGGGGGGGGGGGGGGGGGGGGGGGGGGGGGGGGGGGGGGGGGGGGGGGGGGGGGGGGGGGGGGGGGGGGGGGGGGGGGGGGGGGGGGGGGGGGGGGGGGACACAATGTGATTCATTCTGAATCGCGATCTCTATCTCTGCCCCCGCCCCCGCCCCCCCTCTCTCTTGCTGTTTCCAAAACCGGCCCCTCACCTCCCCGTGTCCACATGGGTTTCCTCTGGGTTCTCCGGTTTCCAGTCCAAAAACATGGATCAAGTCAATTGAGTTCTCCAAATTGCCCCATATAGAGTGTGTCTGTGTGAGTGAGTGTGTGCCCAGCGATGGATTGGTGTCGTGTCCTGGGTGTATTTGTCCAGCGCCTGAAACGTTCTCCTCTGGATGGGCATGGAGAACCCCCCCCCTCCCCACCCTGCGACCCTAATAGAGGATAAAGCGGAAGATAATGGATGGATGGATATCACGCATTGGGCACAGGGGCTTAGTGGTTAGCATGTTCTCCTCTCAGCTCTTGGGATTCCCGGTTCGAATCCCCATCTGGGTGGAGTTTCCATGTTCTCCCCGTGTCTGTGTGGGTTTCCTCCGGGTTCTCCGGTTTCCTCCCACAGTCCAAACACATGGATCAAGGTCAATTGAATCCTGCCCAGCGCCCGAATTGTCTGCCCAGCGCCTGAAACGTTCTCCTCTGGATGGGCATGGGGGACACCCCCCGTGACCCTAGTACAGGATTAAGCAGAAGATAATGAATGGATATTATGAATTGATACGAATGTTGAGTGGTGAGAGGTGTGTTATTGTCAGTAATGTCCCGGCTGGACAAACAGCTCAGCCAATCAGATTTTAGGACCGGATCTACCCGTTCTATAAGACAAGATAATGTTTCTTTACACGGTCGACCTGATTTCTGCTACAGAGTGATGTTTTATAGTGTGATCTGACACTGCTGTCTGACATCTTGCTTTCACTTTACAGGAAGGACATCCTGCGCTTCTTGGATGCTGAGAGGGACGTGTCTGTAATCAAAAGCAATTTTAAACCTGGAGACACCATTCCCTACATCCTGGACAGACGCAGAACGCTGAATGTGTCGCTCACTCTGCACAGCCTGCTCCCCGAGGTGTCTCCTCTGAAGAACCGGAGGTTCAAGACCTGCGCCGTGGTGGGCAACTCGGGCGTGCTGCTCAAGAGCGGATGTGGAAAGGAAATAGACAGCCATGATTTCGTTATACGGTAATTTCCCATCCGGCTTTTATTCAGTTACTGTTTCAGGTACTCGACTTGTTCCCTGATGACCGAGGCATGAACAGGGAAGCGCCGAGTGTTAAAAGCCTGCCTGGAAATCCGTCTGCTGGTTAGAGATCACTTACTGTCCTCTTAACATACCTCTGCTGGGTTGTTAATATCTGGCAGCTGGATTCTTCCATAATCAAATAAATCGCTTTCATCCAGTCTCCGGGAAAGTGGCTGATAGCCAGAGATCTGTCAAGACACCATGCTAACTTTAATATTTGATTAGTCAGCATGCTGCTTCAGCCCTTAGAGTAATATACGGCTCTAAAATATGACTTTTGAGTTTGCTGACCTAAATGTAAAACACGTATTCCCCGTAGCACATACACACACAGTGTGCTCTCTGTATATTTTAAATAATTATGTAAAATCAAATGGAATTATTATATACATCCATCCATCCATCCATTATCTCCCGCTTTATCCTCTACTAGGGTCGGGGGGGGTTTCCCATGCCCATCCAGGGGAGAACTTTTCGGGTGCTGGGCAGATAGACCCAATCTATCACTGGACACACTCACACACACAGACACACTATATGGGGCAATTTGGAGAACTCTATTGACTTTGATCCATGTTTTTGGACTGTGGGAGGAAACTAAAGAACCCAGAGGAAACCCACGCGGACACGGGGAGAACATGGAAACTCCACCCAGATTAGGATTCAAACCGGAATCCAATAGATGGGATTGGATTTATTCATTATCTTCCACTTTATCCTCTATTAGGGTCGCGGGGGGAAGGGGGGGGTGGTTCCCCATGCCCATCCAGGGGAGAACATTTCGGGCGCTGGGCAGATACACCCAGGACAGGACACCAATCTTTCGCTGGACACACACTCACTCAAACACATACACTTTATATGGGGCAATTTAGAGAACTCAGTTGACTTGATCCATGTTTTTGGACTGTGGAAGAAAACCGGAGAACCCGGAGGAAACCCATGGGTAGAACATGGAAACTCCACCCAGATGGGGATTCGAACCGGGAATCCCTAGTGCTAAGAGGAGAACATGCTAACCACTAAGCCATAATGATTAGGAGCCACCTGAAGAAAGATGGAATGTTCAGGAGAATGTACAGAGGTGGGGGCACACTTGACTGTGGGAGGAAACCAGAGAACCCGGAGGAAACCCACGCGGACACGGGAAGAACATGGAAACTCCACCCAGATCGGGATTCGAACCTGGATCCTTGTGTAATGTCAGTGTAAATGTGTTTATCTTAAAAGACAGTTCTGCAAAACTAAGTGGTTTCAATACCCCATGCACAGCGGCAGCATCGCTGAAGACGGGTGAAGCTGAAAATCTGTCCTTGTCTCTTTCATTCCCCGCAGTCTGTCTTTTCTTGCGTCAGGTCTGTTTTATTTCCGACTTCAGGACGTCTTCATGCCTCTCGTCCCGACTCTGACATCCGTCTCCTGTGCTCTGCCGCAGATGTAACCTGGCTCCTCTGGCGGAGTTCGCCGACGACGTGGGACGGAGGTCAGACTTCACCACCATGAATCCGTCGGTGATCCAGCGCGTGTACGGAGGCCTGCGCAACGAGACGGTGCGCGAGCGCTTTGTGCGGCGCCTGAGCCTGCTGAACGACAGCGTCTTGTGGATCCCAGCCTTCATGGTGAAGGGTGGAGAGAAACATGTGGAGGGTGTTAATGAACTCATCCTGAAGAGAAGGCTTCCCCTGCGCATGGCCTACCCCTCGCTCCGCCTGGTGCACGCCGTCAGGGGGTGAGTAACGAGCACTGAAGACGGTGGGCATGATGTTCATGTGATTTTCCTCCAGCATGCTGTGCAGGTAATGGATGTAAACACTGTTAACCGCAGTGTTTTTGAAGCACATGGAGACTTTAATGAATAAGGTCATTAGCGTATAAGTAATTACAGAGGTGAGGGCTGAATTTTAAAAGGACGTGCTAAAGTTCGGCTCTGTCCAATAGCAGTTAGATGCATCACTGCATGTAAAATAATAAGAGCTTTTGCTATGAGTTTTAAAATAATATATTCATAAATGTTACAAACAGCTCTTATTGCTAAAAAAAACTGTGTATATATATTCATTCATTCATCCATTATCTTCCACTTTATCCTCTACTAGGGT
Organism: Corydoras maculifer; assembly: GCA_019802435.1. Taxonomy (NCBI): domain Eukaryota; kingdom Metazoa; phylum Chordata; class Actinopteri; order Siluriformes; family Callichthyidae; genus Corydoras; species Corydoras maculifer. The sequence goes on from JAFMOD010000759.1 coordinate 107,043, forward strand.
CGCAGGTGTTGGGTTCCAAAGCCCATGCAGGGGAGAACGTTTCGGGCGCTGGGCAGATACACCCAGGACAGGACACCAATATATCGCTGGTCACACACTCACTCACACAGACACACTCTAAAATGGGGCAATTTTGAGGATTAAATTAACTTGATCCATGTTTTTGGACTGTGGGAGGAAACCGGAGAACCCGGAGGAAACCCACGCAGACACGGGGAGAACATGGAAACTCCACCCAGATGGGGATTCGAACCGGGAATCCCTAGTGCTGAGAGGTGAACGTGCTAACCACTAAGCCACCGTGGCGCCTATATATATATATATATATATATTACATTAATAATATAAACATAAAATTTGAAAAACAGACATATGTTTCTTCTGGATTCTCTGCTTTTTAGACTTCAGCCTTAACTCTAAAGCTTATTAAAAGACCCGTGCTGGTAACATCTGGTGACATCTGTTTTCTGGTAATTCCCTCCATAATGCATTTAAAGCAAAACAGCATTTTATTTAATTTTTTTTGCAAAATGCAAAAATAATAGACAGAAGTACATTAATGAAGGTTATTTGAATCTAAAGGGAAGTTTGAGTAATAAATGAACAGTCAGCTAAATTTACTAAGCCATTTACTGAGCCTACTCAGCTTTTTATTTCCATCATGTTTCAGCCGGGTGTTTTCATCAAAAAGCAGGACTGATGATGAAGCCTGAGCAGGCTGGCTCACACTGACGCCCATGTGCTGCTCTAATTGCAAAACCTTTTTTTTTTTGCCTATTTTTTTTGCGTTTTGACCCCAGTTTTGACCCCTGCAGTGGCTGAGTCATTGTGGTTTCATATGGACCAGGCTTTGTGTTCGTCACACTGCGCTGTAGAAACAATCTGAGAGTCAGCATTTTAGAAAACTTTTGTTTTCGAACTCTTCGTGATTAGTATGTCCGCCTCTAGGCACTTGTGATCCAGGTTCGAATCCCCATCTGGGTGGAGTTTCCATGTTCTCCCCATGTCCACGTGGGTTTCCTCCGGGTTCTCCGGTTTCCTCCCACAGTCCAAAAACATGGATCAAGTCAATTGAGTTCTCCAAATTGCCCCATATAGAGTGTTTGTGTGAGTGAGTGTGTGCCCAGTAATAGATTGGCATCCTGTCCTGGGTGTGTCTGCCCAGCGCCTGAGACGTTCTCCCCTGGATGGGCATGGGGAACCCCACCGCGACCCTAATAGAGGATAAAGCGGGAGATAATGGATAAATGAATGAATGAATAAATAATAAATAAATATTTGTTCATTGGCGCCCTGTCCTGGTTGTATCTGCCCAGCGCCCAAGACGTTCTCCCCTGGATGGGCATGGGGAACCCCACCGCGACCCTAATAGAGGATAAAGCGGGAGATAATGAATGAATGAATGAATAAATATTTGTTTCACTTATGAGTAGGAAGCAGAATGTTTTGGAGTAAATCCACTCCAGTGAGAGGAATAGCACTCGTTTAAAAGATTGATCCAATCTGCTAAACAGGTGCTACCCTTCAGGCTTAGTTGCCCTGACTGAAAGCTGTTTCACCCTCCAGAGGCCTATATTTAGCACTGAATCAGACCAGTCTGGTGGTGTCATTGAAAGGAATAAAGGTGCCCAGCTGCCATGGTAACTCAAAAGAATGTCTGATGTCCTCATGAAATACATGACAAATACAAGTGTCTCTTACCGACCAACATCCACTTTAAAGGAACTACATTAAATCATTATGAACCGCAGCTTTATTCTTATATGTATCATTTTTTGTCTAAATACACAGTTCATCTGCATTCAAACCTCTTTTTAGTGACTGATTAATGTGTAATTGGTTTTTATACATGCTAATAGTCTTTTGGGGGCGGCACGGTGGCTTAGTGTTTAGCATGTTCTCCTCTTAGCGCTAGGGATTCCCGGTTCGAATCCCCATCTGGGTGGAGTTTCCATGTTCTCCCCGTGTCTGCGTGGGTTCCCTCTAGGTTCTCCGGTTTCCTCCCACAGTCAAAAAACATGGATCAATTCAATTGAGTTCTCCAAATTGCCCCATATAGAGTGTGTCTGTGTGAGTGAGTGTGTGCCCAGCGATGGATTGGTGTCCTGTCCTGGGTGTATTTGTCCAGCGCCTGAAACGTTCTCCTCTGGATGGGCATGGAGAACCCCCCCCCACCCCACCCTGCGACCCTAATAGAGGATAAAGCGGAAGATAATGGATGGATGGATATCACGCATTGGTCTGTGTGAGTGAGTGTGAGCCAAGCAATAGATTGGCGCCCTGTCCTGGGTGTATCTGCCCAGTGCCCGAGATGTTCTCCCCTGGATGGGCATGGGGGACCCCCTCGCGACCATAGTAGAGAATAAAGTGGAAGATGATGGATGGATGGAATAGTCTATTGGACGTTCTTTAACCGTCACACACCTGTTGTGGTATTTTCATCTCATCTCCTTATCTTCTGCTTTATCCTCTACTATGGTCCAAGGAGGAGGTTCCACATGCCCATTCAGGGGAAAACGTTTTGGGCGCTGGGCAGATAGAATCAGGACAGGGCACCAATCTATCGCTGTACACAATTAATCACACAGACGCCCCACACACACTCTATATAGGGGCAATTTAGAACCACCAATTTATCTTGAATCCATGTTTTTGTGGAAGGTAATGGATGGATGGATCATTTATTCATTCATTATCTTCCACTTTATCCTCTATTAGGGTTGCGGGGGGGGGGGTTCCCCATACCCATACAGGGGATGTTTCGGGCGCTGGGCAGATACACCCAGGACAGGGCGCCAATCCATCGCTGGACACACACTCACTCACACGCTATATGGGGCAATTTGAAGAACTCAATTGACTTGATCCATGTTTTGGGACTGTGGGAGGAAACCAGAGAACCCGGAGGAAACCCACGCAGACATGGGGAGAACATGGAAACTCCACCCAGATGGGGATTCGAACCGGGAATCCCTAGTGCTGAGAGGAGAACATGCTAAGCACTAAGCCACCGTGCCGCCTGGATGGATCATTTATGAGAAAAATGAAGCAAAATTAGGAAACGGGTAGCACTTAGGAAGGTATTATTAGTAATGACGGTGTAAATTTTCGAAGCATACTGCGGTGAGGAGAGGCGGCGCCAACGTAACAAATCAGTCTCCCTGATCAACGCATCTCCCCAGCGCCATCACTCTGCCACCACACACCCACTTCACAAACGCATGCAAAATCTAAGAAAGCGTCTTATTAATTGGGAGTGAAGTATTTTTAATGAACTTGTCTCAGTTTATGGTAATAAATACAACATTAAGCACTTATTATCATGCAAGGTGGATACCTGAAACTTTAAATTTGCATGCACAGCGGCAGGCTGCTGGGTTACGCGTGACAATAGTTCTGGCGCCAAGCCAGTAAGCCATCACATCATTAAGAGACAAATTATAGTCTAATTTGCCATTCAATTACAGACCTAGCAAAGTGACATTTTAAAGAGCCGCTTTGACTCGACTGTTATTAGTGTGTTAAAGCATGGCAGCTATTAAGAGGCATAAGATAATTACACAGATTCTGCAGAATTAAAAGCACCAGAGATCTTTTTTGTTGTTTATTTACATATATGATCTGACAGGGCGGCACGGTGGCTTAGTGATTGACATGTTCTCCTCTCAGCACTAGGGATTCCCGGTTCGAATCCCAATCTGGTGGAGTTTCCATGTTCTCCCCGTGTCCATGTGGGTTTCCTCCAGGTTCTCCGGTTTCCTCCCACAGCCCAAAAACATGGATCAATTGAATTCTTATAATTGCCCCATATAGAGTGTGTGTGTACGTAAGTGAGTGAGTGTGTGTCCAGTGATAGATTGGTGTCCTGTCCTGGGTGTATCTGCCCAGCGCCCAAAATGTTCTCCCCTGAATGGGCATGGGGAACCCCCGGCAATAGGATAAAGCTGAAGATGATGGCTGAATGATGTATTTGCCAAGGGCGGCACGGTGGATTAGTGGTTAGCATGTTCTCCTCTCAGCACTAGGGATTCTTTGTTCGAATCCCAATCTGGGTGGAGTTTCATATTCTCCCCGTGCCCATGTGGGTTTCCTCCAGGTTCTCCAGTTGCCTCCCACAGTCCAAAAACATGGATCAATTGAGTTCACCAAATTGCCCCATATAGAGTGTGTTTGTGTGAGTGAGTGTGTGTACAGTGATAGATTGGTGTCCTGTCCTGGGTGTATCTGCCCAGCGCCTGAGACGTTCTCCCCTGGATGGGCATGGGGAACCCCCCCCCCCCCCCCCCCCCCCCCCTCCCCCCCCTTGACCCTAGTAGATGGATGGATATCATCTGACTTCTGAATGTTGAAATAATGGATGTATTTGTTTTCAGGTACTGGCTCACAAACAAGGTCAACATCAAGCGTCCCAGCACCGGACTGCTAATGTACACCATGGCCACGCGCTTCTGTGATGAGATCCACCTGTATGGATTTTGGCCTTTCCCTAAAGACGCTCGTGGGAATCCTGTGAAGTACCATTACTACGACACACTCAAGTACAGATACTTTTCCAACGCAGCCCCTCACAGGATGCCTTTAGAATTCAAGACATTGAAAATGTTACACAGCAAAGGAGCCCTGAGGCTGACGACATCCACATGTAGAGCGGCCTGACCAGCTTCTGGAGTCGGTCCGTGATGCATGTCTTCATCAGAAGACGCCGATCGCACTGGCGGGACAGAGACGATGCTCGAACCCTTTGAAGCCCCTGGGAAATCCGATGCCTCCAGCTGGATATTTCAGTGGCACAATCTGCTGTTTATGAGATGGTAATCACACAGATGACTGAACTTTAGTAATTAAGTTAATTAGGTAACCTGTATTCTGTATCTTGCAATAGTTTGAGTGCTAAGCGACGGCTGACGGGTGGACGGTTGTCCGCTAACTGAATACTATCTGGTTTTCTGTGACATTATCTAGAAATGTGTAGCTTTGTTATTCAGCAAAGGTTACTGTGTTTGTCTTATTGATTCCAAAGAGCCCAATGTTTAAAGATGGTATTGTTCTTCAGTGCTGTACTTTTTAGGACTTAGAGGCCTTTGTGCAAATTATTTTTCTACCCGTGTGGGGAACACCATGCGTACTCTTGTAATGAGCTGGAAATGGACATGTGACTAAACCATTCCCAAACCTCGACATAACATACCGCAAATCTGAATGTTTCTGGAATAGGGTGACTTTTATAATGCCGGAATGTACCGAATACTATCCTGTAGATTGTAAAATAGGGCGGCATGGTGGCTTAGCGGTTAGCATGTTCTCCTCTCAGTGCTGGGGATCAAGGTTCGAATCCAATCTGGGTGAACTGTCCATGTTCTCCCCGTGTCCATGCAGGTTTCCTCTGGGATCTCCAGGTTTCTCCTACAGTCCAAAAACCTGGATTTAAGGTGAATTGGCTGCTCTAAATTCCCCCTATTTAAATTGCCCCATATAGTGTGTGTGTGGGCGGCACAGTGGATTAGTCTTTAGCATGTTCTCCTCTCAGCACTAGGGATTCCCGGTTTGAATCCCAATCTGGGTGGAGTTTCCATGTTCTCCCCGTGTCCACATGGGTTTCCTCCGGGTTCTCCGGTGTCCTCCCACAGTCCAAAAACATGGATCAAGGTCAATTGAGTTCTCCAAATTGCCCCATATAGAGGGTGTATGTGAGTGAGTGAGTGTCCAGTGATAGATTAGTGTCCTGTTCTGGGTGTATCTGCCCCTCAACCCTAGTAGAGGATAAAGCAGAAGATAGTGGATGGATGCAAAGTGTGTGTGAGTGAGTCAGTGCCTGCCCAGTGATGGATTGGCACCCTGTCCTGGGTGTATCTGCCCTGCACCTGAAATGTTTTCCCTTATTGGGAACATGCCCCCCCACCCTAGTCTACAGTATTGGATTAAATGGATGATAATAAGATGAGCTGAGCTGTGCAATCATCTTTCACTTGATTCTGTTCCTTTGCATTTTTTAACCCTTTAATCCACATATTAGGCGGCACGGTGGCTTAGTGGTTAGCATGTTCTCCTCTCAGCACTAGGGATCCCTGGTTCGAATCCCCATCTGGGTGGAGTTTCCATGTTCTCCCCATGTCCACGTGGGTTTCCTCCGGGTTCTCCGGTTTCCTCCCACAGTCCAAAAACATGGATCAAGTCAATTGAGTTCTCCAAATTGCCCCATATAGAGTGTGTGTGAGTGTGTGCTCAGTGATGGATTGGCGCCCTGTCCTGGGTGTATCTGCTCAGCGCCGGAACCGTTCTCCTCTGGATGAGCATGGGGAACGCGACCCTAATAGAGGTTAAAGCTGAAGATAATGGATGAATGAATGAATTCACATATTTATATTCGTAGCTCTATCTTAAACAGTCACACAGCTCTGAACGTCACCAGGTTTTCTGTCAGTGAACTTCCATCAGCTAATTATAAACATTTCAGGGGATTTGCTAGCAATCAACAGCTTCAGGTAACAGACTTAACTTGCGAGAATATTTTAAAAATAGTACAAATGACGCAAATTCCAGCTCTGGTGACTCCCAGACTGCCATTCTGCTTGATGAGCAGATATGGGTTTAAACAGAAAGGTTGCAGAAGGTGTTTTAGTTTATGGAAGCTACATGTAGAGAATCACATCAAATGAATTGGTTTGAGACAAACGTTGTGTACCAGTCAAAAGTTTGGACACGCCCACTTCTTGCTTCATTGTAGTTTACCTCTATTTACCTACAGATGGACTATAGAATTACAGACCGTGGTCCGTCTGTGTCCTTGTCTTGTTAGTTCTCTAGAAATAGTTGTAGCTGTAGACAATATACTGCGGCCTGTTGGCGTAGTGGTTGGCATGTTCGCCTCTCAGCATGAGGGCTCCGAGTTTGAATCCCAATCTGGAAGGAGCATCCCTGTCTCTCTGTGTCAAGGTTTCCTCCGGGTTCTCCAGTTTCCTCCCATAGTCCCCCCCCCCCCCGGTTCGAATCCCAATCTGGGTGGAGTTTCCATGTTCTCCCCGTGTCCGCGTGGGTTTCCTCCGGGTTCTCCGGTTTCCTCCCACAGACCAAAAACATGGATCAAGGTCAATTGAATTCTCTAAATTGCCCCATATAGAGTGTGTCTGTGTGGGAGTGTGCCCAGTAATAGATTTGCGTGTCCTGGGTGTATCTGCCCAGCGCCTGAAATGGGAAAGGGCAACCCCCCCGCGATTCTAATAGAGGATAAAGCTGAAGATAATGGATGGATGGAATACTTTATCCAACTTTTTCCTGAAGTAGGAAAGCTCGTTAGAGCGAATGCTGCTGTGATGCACATTTCCAGTGTGTGGAAATCAGTACGCAGACCGTTGGTGCTTTGTTTTGTTTCAAAGGTTCGATGACGTTTTGCTACCTGTAACGTTGTACATATGTTGGAGTTTACAGTCGTGTTTGTTTGTTTCTAGCAAAAACATTTCATACCTTTTGGACAATTGACTAAAATCTTCTGATTAGAGTTCTATATTGCTGAACATTAGACACAGTTAGGACATTATTGCTGCTTGTAGAATAGATGAATACTCTTAATGATGTCACATCAATACCAGAATGTGTAATTGCTTGGGTAACGGCATGAAACGACTTTGTTAATTGCTCTAATGAAAAAAAACACAACCTAATAGTACGTGAATCAGGGGTGTCTATTTAAATATGCAGAATGTAGAAAACCGATGCAGTCATGTGATGACTGTTGACTTTTCTGAGTGGTAATAAACAACACATTCTCTGTAGACAGCACGGTGGTTTAGTGGTTAGCATGTTCTCCTCTCAGCACTAGGGATTTAGGTTCAATTCCCCATCTGGGTGGAGTTTCCATGTTCTCCCCGTGTCCGTGTGGGTTTCCTCCGGGTTTTCCGGTTTCCTCCCACAATCCAAAAACATCGATCAAGTCAATTGAATGCTCCAAATTGCCCCATATAGAGTGTGCGTGTAAGTGAGTGTGTGTCCAGTGATAGAACCCTCAGCGAGCCTAATAGAGGATAAAGTGGAAGATAATGGATGGATGGTTTTAAAGTGGGTGGCTTAGTGGTTAGCATGTTCTCCTCTCAGCACTAGGGATTCCCGGTTGGAATCCCAATCTGGGTGGAGTTTCCATGTTCTCCCCCTGTCTGCGTGGGTTTCCTCCAGGTTCTCCGGTTTTCTCCCACAGTCCAAGAACATGGATCAAGGTCAACTGAATTCTCCAAATTTCCCCATATAGAGTGTGTGTGTGTGTGTGAGAGAGAGAGTAAGTGCCTAGATTGGCGTCCTGTCCTGGTGTATCTGCCCAGTGCCCAAAACGTTCTCCCCTGGATGGGCATGGGGAACCCATCCCCCCCCCCCCCCCGCAACCCTAATTAAGGATGTAGCGGAAAATAATGGATGGATGTATGGCATTCTCTGTAGGTGGCTTACTGATTAGCACGTTCACCTCTCAGTGCTGGGGATCCAGGTTCGAATCCCGATCTAGGTGGAGTTTCCATGTTCGGGTTCCCCCCACAGTCCATAATCATAGATTCACTGTGGATCGGCTGCTCTAAATTGCCCCTATATAGTGTGTGTGCGCACAGTCATGGGAGTAACTGCCCAGCACCCAAAACAACCCCCCCCACACACATAACCCTATTTATGTAATGACACAATGACTTTACACCTCAGCATGCAGCCGCTGACGTGTCTGAATTATTTTCACTCAGAAACCCGATTGAAACCGACGTCAGGAGCAAACATTTGATGCACGATGCATTTTAGCAAAAAAATAAAATAAAAATGGAATTGTGTTTTCTATTACACCCGAGTCCTCGATAATGCACTGCATTGTGTTTACAGAGTTTACTAAGAGCTTAACAGGCCCTATGTACAGACCGTCCTGAGTTAAGAGCAGTACTTCTGCCTCGTCCTCAGTCATGTTCAGTGTGACGGATCTGTCTTTCTGTGACTGTGGGCTTCATTCCCGTGATGGAAGTGTGTGATCTGAGGCTGCGACGCGGTGTGGACCGAGACAGAACCTTTACATCGGGGTGAATGTTATGTCATGTTATTTATGTTTGCTGGTTATCATTTTGTATGTTCGTTGTGTAATTTATATTGTGGATTTTGTAAAGACAAGGTACTTTGTTTAATGTGATTTTTAGAATATTTGATACTTGTTTTGCTAAAAGTGTAGCTTTAAAATTATGTTGCATTTTTTTAATAAAGAAATTTATATGTTTATAGAACTTTTAGATAAAGGAAATAAAATTCTGTGTAGGTGTCTGTGTGTAAATGTTTGTTCTCATTAAAAATGTCCTGATATTATAATTTAATTATGCAATTCTGGGCTTAGTGGTTAGCATGTTCTCCTCTCAGCACTAGGGATTCCTGGTTCGAATCCCAATCTGGGTGGAGTTTCATGTTCTCCCCGTGTCCTCGTGGGTTTCCTCCGGGTTCTCCGGTTTCCTCCCACAGTCCAAAAACATGGATCAAGGTCAATTGAGTTCTCCAAATTGCCCCATATAGAGTGTGTCTGTGTAAGTGTGTGTGCCCAGCGATAGAAATCACCCTTTCCTGTGTGTATCTGCCCAGTGGCATGCGGAACCCCCGCCACCCTAGTAGAGGATAAAGCGGATGATGATGGATGGGTGGACATTGTGGTGTTATCATTGTACAGACTACATGCTCAACTGAAAATTGTATATTTCGAACAACTGTGAGGCTCAGTACCTATGCTAGGTTTACTGGGGAGGGGGGGGGGGGGGT
>JAFMOD010000759.1:119677-154677 GCA_019802435.1 Corydoras maculifer
CCCAGCACCCGAAACGTTCTTCAACCCCCCCCCCCCACCCCCCGACCCTAATAGAGGATAAATCTGAAGACGATGGATGGATGATGTAAAGTAACAGGTTGGTGACGCATCAGAGTTCAAACCTGTAGTAAAGTGGGAGCAGACGTGTGACGTCACTACTAGGGGTTTCCATCTGCCCTCGGTGAGAGACACAGTGAGTGTGCGCGCGCTCGGGGCTCGTCATGGCGGAGGCCGGCTGTTGTAGCTCGACTCGCGGCTGAAATGTCCGCTCGTTTCTCACGGAGCTTCGCACTGCGGACGGAACCAGGCGGGCTGTTCTGACTCGGGCGGTGGGTTCGGTTCGGTCCGGTCGACGGCGCGTGCGGCCGTGCTCTCGGCGGGAGAAGCTTAGCCTTAGCGCTTAGCCGCTAGCGTTAGCCGCCAGAGGAAAACAACAGAGAGGAGGAGGTGAGGCTCCGGCTCCGAGCCGAGCGGAGCCGCGGGAGTCAGAGAGCCGCCGACTCGCAGCACAGCAGCACAGCAGCAGCCGCCGGGCCAGGCAGCCGCCCCCGGCCACGGTTTGAAGACGTTACGGATTTCAAGTACGATTTCCAGTTTAAAAACTAAACGAGCTTTTTTCAGAAGTTCGTGCTGAAGCTGAGGCAGACGAACTCTTCGGGATTTATCGTTCTAAATGTTCCGCGGCGGGTTGGAGCACTCGGGGGCGAAGCCACGCAGTTGTTGGGAGTCCGAACGACGCGACTATTTCTCTCCAACTTCTTTTTTTGTTCGTTCATTTTGTGTTGCGAACATTAAAGCCGAACTAGTGTCAGAAACGCGAACACTTGCATTGCTTAGCCGGTTAGCTTAGCGTGCCGATTAAAGGTGCTATCTGGCTGGCGTTGTTCTAAAAGACTTCCCCACGTAAACAATCTAAAACTGGGCGCATAGCCTCCATTTTATACGTGCTCTGTTTTATCTGCTTTGCGTTCGCGGCCCCCGCCACGGTTTTCTTGTGATTCGAGGGCAGCTAACATGTCACGATATCGCTAAGCATGCTACACGACAACTTTCCTCGGCTTCGTCCTCAACGGCAGCCCTTTCCCCTAAACACTGTGCCGAGCGAGTGCACTCGATTGGCTTTAATGTGGAGTGAAGGGATCGTTGGATAGGCGTTGGTGCTTTTGGGACACCTCCACAAACCACACGAAAATTAAAGACTGCTGTTGGGATTTGGCGGAGTGTGGTGTTTGGTGGTGAAGGGGGCAGCGGGGAACACTTGGTAGCGCGCGGGTTGGGGTTCGGGACGCGGCCGCCACGGTGGTCGGTGTTAGCGCGTTAGCTCGCTCGGCTAGGCAGCGCTTGATAGGCTGCTTTTAAAATGGACCGCGAATTACACACTCTCTTCATTGAAAGCAAACTCTTCAGAAAGTGCGAACTCAGCACTTATTCAGCCCGCTGCTTCGAACGTTGAGCTTTAGGCCGACATCCCGGGTCACCTTTAGTCGGCATCGCTCCGCGTGAGCATCCTCAGGGTCGGTGTTAAAGCTCTGTCCGCCCACGAGTGCACTCCGTTCGGGCTTCATTGTCCAGGCGAGTACCGGTGCGTAGGCCTGTCACCGGGCCTGTGGCTGATCTACAGAATACATGTGGATTTCTTTATAAGCTAGCTTGTTTTATTTTATATTTTGTTCGGGGAAAATAAACACAAAGCAAACACGATCTTTATTTCTTAACGTTTGAGTATCACAGTCCTCAAAGAAGGTGGGAAAGTTGAACAGTTTAGTGTTTTGAGTCATTATATGTGTCATTACATTTAACGAAAATAAAACGATTCGTGAGTTTTTAGTTATGTCTTTGCTTTTTAATGGTTAAAATTTTTGACTAGTTGAGTTTCTACAGTATATGCAACTTGTTGGTAGATGTAATTTTACTTAAAAAAAAAAAAAAACATTAAATCATCTAACGGAGTCCACATTGAAAATATAACAACGACCCTAACTCAGATTGGTCAAGTTTCCTCATGGTCCCCATGCCCATCCAGCGGAGAACGTTTTGGTCGCTGGGCAGATAGACCCAGGACAGGGCGCCAATCCATCACTGGATACACTTTCACTCACACACACACTCTATATGGGGCAATTTGGAGAATTCAATTGACCTTGAGCCATGTTTTTGGACTGTGGGAGGAAACCCACGTGGACACGGGGAGAACATGGAAACTCCACCCAGATTGGGATTCGAACCGGGAATCCCTAGTGCTGAGAGGAGAACATGCTAACCACTAAGCCACAGTGCTGCCCTATATGCAACTTGTTGCTAGTAATTTTACTAACAAAAACTTTAATTCATCTAACACAGGCCACAGGAAAAATATTACATTAGTCAAGTTTTTCCTATTTGTAATTTAGAGATGATTTAAATATTGGTCATATAAGTTATCAGTATAATGTTGACACTGCTTTAGTTTATTATTATTTCCCAATAAACATACATATCTCATGTATCCCAGCGTTCTCTACAACCATAACAATCACAGACTTCTTTATACTCTGTGATCTATGATTAGTCATTTATATTAGTCCAATATAATTTGCCACATGAAAATTAATTACTTCCAGCCCCGATTAGAAAAGTGTAAGATGGCCAAAAAATGCAGTTACAGCCAATGTGATTTTATTTTTTAAACGTCACTATTTAATATTTAAATGTTTTTTTTTGTTTTGAAACATACAAGGTGGAAGGTCCAGAATATTTGAGGACGAGACCAGACGCTGAAGCACACATTGATTTTTTCAAAGACCTGCATATTTAAACCTCAGATATGGATGGTCATAGTGAGGATGAAAGTGTGAGCAACAGCAGCGGAGAGTCCAGGTATGGTTTAAATTGCCTTTAATGCAGAAACATAAGTGTTAGTTGTGTGAAATGTGGTTTTAAATATGTTGAAAAACTGATAAATATATATAGAACAGATTGTGCCAACATTTCTAAGTATAGAAAAAAATTATCTTTAATAAGTAATCATCTATGTGCATTATTCATTTTAGTAGCTCAACCTCTAACCCATTAATACTATTTGTGGTTCTACACAATGTTTTGCTGTAATTTAAAGCTTGTTTAAGAATGATGAGCAAGGCTAAACCTATGTAATTGACATTTTGGGCATTTCCCATTTTACAGTAACTCCGATGATGAGTCTGGGTCCGGGTCTGGTTCTGGGTCAGGTTCCAGTTCCAGCAGCAGTAGCTCAAGCAGCAGTCAGTCAGGGAGCAGCGACTCAGGAAGTGGCTCGGACTCGGGCAGCCAGTCGGATTCTGACTCTGAAAAATCCAAAGGAAAGAACGATCAAAACAACCCCACCAAGATCGATTCTGAAGTAAGACTTTACTGCTGAACATAATAACATAACAGTTTAATAAAGCAAGGTTCATGACACTAAACTGTATGAAAAGGTTGTTTTAGTTAAATTTTAGCTGCCACTTAAAATTAATTTGCTTAGCTTTGTTTTTTTTTTTTTTGTTTTTTTTTATAGAGCTGTTAAAGTTATGCAAAAAGCTCAGTGTCGTTACAGTGACACCGACATTGTAATTAATTTTTTTCTTCCTAGTTTTGGAAGTCTAATCCAAGTATCCTGACGGTGCAGAGAACGGCTATGCTCCGGAAACAACAGCATCTGCAGCAGCCTCAGCAGCCAAGCTCTTCAAACAGTGATTCAGATGAGGTTAGAAAAGCTTTTTCTTTAAGCCTAAGATTATTCCCAAGAATTAAGTACTAAACACTGTGTTTGGAGATATTAGATATAATATAACAAACATGATTCAATGCATTGGATTACATGTGGAAGAGAAATTCTTCCCTGAATGACTAAATTTGAAATGACTGTGTAGTAAATGTATAGCGATCTATTTTGCCTACTATTCTTACACACAGAGGAATTTGTTCTCCACATTTGAACCCATCAGTGGAGTAAAACATGCACACACTGGTGAAGTGAACACACGTGTCTGGAGCGGTGGGCAGTCGTGTATAAGGTGTCTGGGGTTAGGTGCCTTGCCCAAGGGCACCTTAGCCATAGTGCTTGGTGGGACCTGGATTTGAACCAGGGACCTTAACCACAAGCCTATCACTGCCCACAATATGATTGACTTTCTAGCAGAGGATGGGTTTGATCTATAGACCTCTGGGTTATGAGCTCAGCACACCTCTGCACCACTCTGCTGCATGTGTGAGATCACAAGTGTGTACCTGTGATTGTAACATTAATCAGATGCCACGGTTTTGGTCCTGGTTGGTTTAATAATACTAAACTCATTTTAATTCTCTCGGGTGTCTTAATCTGTCCCCAAGGAGTCCTCTAGCAGTGATGACTCAGATGATGACTCTGCAAGGAAGCGAAAGAGTAAAGGGTGAGTGCTTCCATGAAGGTTTAATTCATCACTTGCTGCTGCATATTCACCTGTTCATTTGCTTGGACTAAAACATTTTTGTGTCGGCATGATAGGTCTGGTTCCGACTCTGATTCCGACTCAGGGTCTGGTTCTGGGAGTGACTCGTCAGATTCTTCAGCAGAGGAAGATGTAGGGATCAGTGAGGAGTCTGTTTCAGACTATGAGCCCAGTCACACAGTCAAAAGCAAAAAGCCACCTAATAAGTAAGTCTCTGTTCAAACGGTTAAATTAAAGGAACACTTTTACTCTATTCTCCTTTATTTTTGGATGCTTAGGTTCACAAGGACAAGTAATTAAACTCTGCTACTAATGAGTTAAAGCTTAAAAACAAAAACACAAGCAACAATGTAATGTAATCTTAAAAGGAAGTCATTCATGTCACACTAAACTGTGTCTGACGAGATGAAATTGATTGTTCCAGATAAACCTTTACATGTTTATCTCTAATGAAAGTTTCCACAGTCACTAATTTTAACTTTTTCAGTGGTGTTGTCTGAATAGTTCAGTATTTTGGACATCTTTATGTCCAAAGTTTTTTCTTCTATGTTTACATTTTAAGCTTTTCAGTCACAAAAAAAACTTACTTAATAAAAGTCTTTATTCTGTGTTGTAATTTAATGCTGGCCGGATTCAAATTTTTGTTCCTTGTAAAAAATATGGACAAAAAGAGCAAATTCGATTCTGATAAATACTGCTTCTGTGACAAAAAGCAGTTATGATTCAGCCTAGAGATACAACATTTTACAAAAATGTTAAACAATTAAAAAATAATGCATGTTGTTCTTTAGGGCCAGTGCCAGAAATGGTAAAAAAAGCAAGGTACCTAAAAAGAAACCTTCTGCCTCTTCATCTGATGAGGAGGATGATTACAAGAAGGCTTTGGCAGGTTCTCGGAGGCAGGCGACTGTCAACATCAGCTATAAAGAAGATGAAGAATTAAAAACCGACTCGGATGATTTAGTGGAGGTATACGGAGAGGATGTCCCTCCACCCGAAGAGGACGAATTTGAGACACTTGAAAGAGTCATGGGTATAAGAATAGGAAGAAAAGGAGGTACGGGTTTTGATTAAATTTGTTTCCAATGGCATCAAAAGGGCTTGCAGTAGAAATTTGGTTATGGTGGTCAGGTCAGTGATTTGCATCTTTATTCTTTTTTTTGTATACAGCCACTGGAGCCACTACCACAGTGTATGCTGTTGAGGCTGATGGCGACCCGAATGCCAACTTCAACCCAAACAAGCAGCCAGGAGATGTGCAGTACCTGATCAAATGGAAGGGCTGGTCGCACATTCACAACACCTGGGAGACAGAGGAGACTCTAAAGCTACAGAATGTAAAGGGCATGAAGAAACTAGATAACTTTAAAAAGAAGGAGCAGGATAAAAAGAAGTGGTAAGGTTTAATTATATATCTTATTACATATATATTTAATTGGGTATAAATTGTATAACTATTTAACACCTCAGCTTGTGCACATTACGTAGTGAAAGAAATACCAAATGGCATCCCACCATTATATGAAGTAAGGACTTTTGTATTGTTTGAGCCTCATCTTGTCAAGATTACCAAAATAGCAGTTGCTGAAATGAATGGTTATTTCAGGTTGGCTTTATCACATCCGGCTGTAATGCTGGGTCTTGTAGGTGATGTGTTCAAGACACACTTATGTATTAATTTGATATAACATAATTATGACCCAGGGCGGCACAATAGCTTAATGGTTAGCACGTTCGCCTCAGCGCTAGGGATTCCTGAGTCGAATCCCCATCTGGATGGAGTTTCCATATTCTCCCCGTGTCCGCGTGGGTTTCCTCCTGGTTCTCCGGTTTCTTCCCACAGTCCAAAAACATGGATCAAGTCAATTGAGTTCTCCAAATTGCCCCATATAGAGTGTGTTTGTGTGGATGAGTGTGTTTCCAGTGATAGATTTGCGCCCTGTCCTGGGTGTATCTGCCCAGCGCCCAAAACGTTCTTCCCTGAATGGGCATGGGGAACCCCCCCCCCCCGCGACCCTGATATAGGATAAAGCAGAAGATAATGGGTGGATGGATAGTTATGACACAGGGCGGCATGGTGGCTTAGTGGTTAGTACGGTCACCTCAGCACTAGAGATTCCCGGTTCGAATCCCCATCTGGGTGGAGTTTCCATGTTCTCCCTGTGTCCCCGTGGGTTTCCTCCAGGTTCTTCGGTTTCCTCCCACAGTCCAAAAACATGAATCAAGTCAATTGAGTTCTTCAAATTGCCCCATAGTGAGTGAGTGTGTGCCCAGCGATAGATTGGCATCCTGTGCATCTGTCCAGCGCCCGAAACGTTCTCCCCTGGATGGGCATGGGGAACCCCCCCCCCCCCATGATAAAGGATAAAGCAGAAGATAATGGATGAATAGATAATTATGACACAAAATACATCTTTGCCACAAACAGACTGAATTGTCTGAGTCAAATAAAACACTCATTAAAAACAAGTAGGGTATTTTGCCAATAGCCATCAAATCCGTTCGTTATGTTTAATTTGAACAAGGGTGCAAATAAAGGCACTATTGTCACATAATGCATCCTGTCTGTGGATGTTATTGCTGTTAATTTATTTAAGAGTCTTTCAAAGTGGGTGTGAACTACGTTCTGTCCTCGTGTTTCTGTGTGTTTAAAATCATTGGTGGGGGTTGGGTGGCTTTTTGGTTCTGAAATACTAGACACTTTGATTCTGTACTGTCGGGACTGATTGCATTTTCCTGTCGTACATACAGGCTTAAAAGTGCTTCACCTGAGGATGTGGAATATTTCAACTGCCAACAGGAACTCATGGACGATCTGCATTCTCAGTATCAGCTTGTAGAGAGAATTATTGGTAAGGCAGTGCTTTCCTCACACATAGCCTTTTTTATGTATTTGCATGCTATTTGCATCCTGCATTCTGTTTAGATTTGTACTAACAATGCTTTTAATATCATCAGCTCATTCAATTCAGAAATCAGCAGCGGGCTACCCTGACTACTTATGCAAATGGCAAGGGCTTCCATACTCAGAATGCAGCTGGGAAGACGGTGCCCTCATTGCGAGAAAGTTTCAGAGATGCATAGATGATCACATGAGCCGTAACCTGTCCAAAACGATCCCTTCCAGGGACTGCAAGGTAATGAGCCTAAGACGACCGACTGCCTTAAAAGCAGCATTATTAATAATGGATGTCTGTGTTAATGGCTTCATCCGGTTCAACTGTGTGCACTTTTGTTCAGGTTTTAAAGATAAGGCCACGGTTTGTGCCGATGAAGGTTCAGCCTCAGTATATTGGTGGTGACGGCCTTGAGCTTCGAGATTATCAGCTGGACAGTTTAAACTGGATGGCCCATTCATGGTGCAAGTATGTTTATTTGCTCAGATGCAATTGCTTTATGTCACATCTGTTAATTGTTTTTTAATTGTATTGGGTGGAAAAAATGCTGATTGATTTTATTTTTTTCCCCTTTTCGAAACAAATCGATTGATTTTGGCACGATTACTTTTACTTGTCTTTATTATTATTTTATTTATATGAGTAATCTCATCATCTGCTTGCCCTAGGGGAAACAGTTGTATTCTTGCTGATGAAATGGGACTGGGAAAGACCATTCAGACCATCAGCTTTCTGAACTACCTGTTTCATGAGCACCAACTTTATGGCCCATTCCTCCTGGTGGTGCCTTTGTCAACGCTGACGTCTTGGCAGAGGGAAATCCATCTCTGGGCTCCACAGATGAATGTGGTGGTTTACCTGGGTGATATCAGCAGTAGAAACATGGTAAGAAACTACGGTCATTCTAAAATGCAAGTAAATATATGTTTGTTTTCTGGAATGTGTATGTACCATTTTCACACTTTAGGCTTCAGTAACTATAAAATGAGGTGTGTACTGTCACACATGCAGCACACTGCAGAAAAATACACTACCTGGCCAAAAAAAGTCACAATCTAATATTTGAATGGACCACCTTTGGCTTTTATTAGTTATTTTCTCTGCATGATGCATTCCTTTAATTTGACCCTTCTGAAACAAATAAACATCTTTACCATGACCACAGGATGTGTCTTTTGACATATATTTACATACATTTCGTCATTTATTGGACGCTTTTATCCAAAGTGACTTACAAGGTGATCACAGGGTTCCTCACAACATCTCTGGAGCAATGAGGGTTAAGGGTCTTGCTCAAGGACCCACATTGGTAACTTCAGTGGACCTGGGATTTAAACCCCCAACACCCTAACCACTGAGCTACTGCACCCCATTGTTTAACAAATGAGAAGCTACTGACTGCATCAGTTAGGGTAGTGACTGGTTGCCAGCTGAAATGTAGTCACACATAGTAATTAAGATTTTTTTAAAAACTATTTGCTTAGTTGAATGGAAATCCACAGTACACAATACAAAAGTATAACATTGTAAGCACATGGCCAGTTAGTTTTTTTTTTTGTGTGTGTGTGCCCTAATTAGCTGAGAGTCCGGCAGCACGGTGGCTTAGTGGTTAGCACGTTTGCCTCTCAGCGCTAGGGATTCCTGGTTCGAATCCCTTAGAATCCTCCGGGTTCTCCGGTTTCCTCCCACAGTCCAAAAACATGGATCAAGGTCAATTGAGTTCTCCAAATTGCCCCATATAGAGTGAGTGTGTCTGTGTGAATGAGTGTATGTCCAGTGATAGATTGGTGTCCTGTCCTGGGTGTTTCTGCCCAGCACCCGAAACGTTCTCCCCGGGATGGGCATGGGGAACCCCCCACAACCCTTATAGAGGATTTAGCTCAAGATAATGGATGGATGGATAGCTGAGAGTCATGTCTTGTTTTAATTTGTTTGGAGGTTGTGGTGTCAGTGTTCAGACTGGAGATCCTGTATTATCATTCAAAATATTCACATTTAATCGTCTGTTGTTTCACTTACATATGGTTGCAATCTGAATGTCTAATCCAATTTGCACTCTCATCTAGTGTTCTTGTTTTTGTTTTGTTTTTTTGCTTAGTTTGTTGTTAGCTGAATCATTATAATTAGAGTTTACAGAGTGGAATCATTTAACTATTTGTTTTAGATCAGAATTACTTTAACTGTTAGCTTTTATCAAACTTTCTATATAAAACAGAATCATTGTAACTGTGCCCATTATTTAGATCAGAACACATGAGTGGATGCACATTCACAACAAGCGGCTCAAGTTCAACATTCTGCTCACTACATATGAAATCCTCCTCAAAGATAAGGTGAGGCTGGCTTTATATTCTTGTCTTTAATATGCACTCAGATCGTACACTAGTTATAATTATCAAAACTCATGTTATGGATTTACATTCTGGTCGTTTAGTCAGCTCCATGTTTAAACTGTCAGTTGATTCACACATTTTTCTTTCCACATTACTGCTCGTTTAATGAAATTTTATAGAACAGACTGTAAAGCTAAATTGCTGCCATATGTTCCTGTACTCAGTCATTTCTGGGGAATGTGAGCTGGGCTTTCGTTGGTGTGGATGAGGCCCACAGACTGAAAAACGACGATTCGCTTCTTTATAAAACTATGATTGAGTTCAAATCCAACCACCGGCTCCTCATTACTGGAACACCGCTGCAGAATTCCCTCAAAGAGCTGTGGTCTCTTCTTCACTTTATCATGCCAGAGAAGTAGGAGCCTTTTACTATAATATTCTTATACTCAAAGTCGTTAACTATATGCTTACAAGTGTAACTTACTACTTTAATGATTCAGTTTAACCTTTAATTAATCTGCTCTGTCAGAAGGGAGGTTTACAGATGTTAAAAGTAGCACTTGCATAACCGATGTGGCACTTGCCTTTGGTTTTAGGTTTTACTCATGGGACCGGTTTGAGGAGGAGCATGGTACAGGCAGAGACTCCGGCTACACCAGCTTGCACAAAGAGCTGGAACCCTTTCTGCTGCGCAGAGTTAAGAAGGATGTGGAAAAGTCTCTGCCTGCCAAGGTGGAACAGATCCTCAGGGTTGAGATGAGTGCCATTCAGAAACAGTACTACAAGTATGATGTCACCACTTTTTTATGTTTGTTATAAATTATGTGAGCAAGAGAAAACTTTCGTGATGGTGATTTTCAATTTATCAACATTTATTTAATTAACTTGTAATTATTTTAAGGTCAGTTAAATAATTACCCTTATCTTGTTGCACCCATGTTCTGTATTATTATCAAAGGACATTATCTTTTAAATTTACTGTATTAGAAGAAATAAAGTACAAATTAAATAACAGTAGATGAAACCATCCAATGAATGAGGTTAAATTACCTGAATATCAATTGGACTGGCGGTCCTGCAGGACGCCCCCTAATGGACTCACATATAGTTTTCCAGTTTTTAGTTTATCCATTTGTTAAATATTTGTACATTAGTGTCCTACATTGTTGTTGCTGCCTGGCCGCTCAAGGTGGATGAGTCCCCCACTGAGTCTTGGTCCTCCCATGGTTTCTTCCTTAAAATAACAACATAACAGGGAGTTTTTTCTTGCCACTGTCGCTTCGGCTTGCTCTTTGGGGGTTTAAAGGCTTTTCATTTTGTAAAGCTGCTTTGTGACGATGTACTGTTGTAAAAAGCCCTCTATAAATAAATTACTTGAACTTGAACTTAAATTACTCATAAGCAAACACAATGTTAAAATACACAGCTAAAACCTCCAGGACTGTGCTGTACTGAAGTTCAAGTAATTTATTTATATAGCGATTTTTACAACAGCACTTTGTCGCAAAACCGCTTTACAGAATGTTAAGCCTTTAAACACCCAAAGAGCAAGCCGAAGCGACAGTGGCAAGGGGAAAAAAAACTCCCTGTTATGTTGTTATTTAAGGAAGAAACCTTGGGAGGACCAAGACTCAGTGGGGGACTCATCCTCCTTGATTTTCCAACCAGCAATATCAGTGTAGGACACTTATGTACAAATATTTAACAAATGCATAAACTCTTAACAACTGGAAAACTATACGTGAGTCCATTAAGGAGGTTCAGGTTCCATCCAGTATTCGTAGGCAGAGCCATGGGTAATTATGGATTGGTCATTAACAACATTTCATAGGTGTGATTGTGTCCCGCTCTGCCAATTATGTAGACCTATTTTTTTTTTTGCTATACTGCCCGGCATTGAAGTATCAAGAGACAATATAAAGACATAAAGGACTTATTTTAAAACATGCAACATACAAAAAATTAAACAACTAATAAAATGTGCTTAATGATGTACAATTAATATGGGTAATATGCTGATTTGGTAATAAAGAAAAAACTTACCCCAACACATTAATGAAACTGTGTAATGATCAGAATATTTCATGCCACTGATGTTTTTAAGCTGTAATAATATATATTGTGTAAAAAAACCTCCTAATTACACCTTGAAATCAGATTATAAGGAAGAATATCTTATTTCATAATTTTAAATGGTGGTTTCAAATGCCTTTAATCACTTGTTACAGGTGGATCTTGACGAGAAACTACAAGGCCCTCAGTAAGGGCACGAAAGGGAGCACGTCTGGTTTCCTCAACATCATGATGGAGTTAAAGAAGTGCTGTAACCATTGCTACCTCATTAAACACGAGGACAATGAGTTCTACAACAAAGCAGAGGCGCTGCAGGTTCGTGTATCCTGTTTATGGGTTTTCTAAATCTGTTATTCTTTTTCAGGATTTGTTGAACCAGCCAACCAACTACCTTTTTATTAATATTTTTACCTCAGGCAACCTTTAAGCTCTGAAGCATTTTGCAAGGAATTGCAAACCTTTGAGAACTAGTTTCTTTAATAAAATGATTCTTTTCTGATCTTATGTTGTATTGAAAGGTGAAAGTGAAACACATTTGACAAAAGATGTCAGCCCCTCACCGCTATTTTACATGTCGTTATTCACATGCATTATTAGAGTTCTCTTGGTGCTCAGTCACATGAATTATGTGCAAAAAATGTTATTTAATTCACTTCTCTGTACACTGTCCACAATCAGGGGATGTCTTTGGATACAACATAATGCACCTCATAATAGACAGGAAAGCCTTCTCATGCAGACACCTGGTGTTATGTGTTTCCTCTGCATTTCTGAGAGTACTTACATATAGATACGTCTTACAATCTTACAAAAACATTCTGATGCCGTGTGGTTGAGGACTTACTCTCGTAGTTTAGCATTCGCTCATATACAAGTACAGGTTTAAATGGACTTTCTCGTAGATTTTAGACGTTTGCTGTTTACAGATGTTTTTAGTTTTATCAATTTTTCTATTTTAAATAATCTTCAATACTTGTGTCTAAAATGTTTTGTTAAAGTACATATTTAAAATGGCTGCGTTGCTGGTCATATGTTTTTCATTAAAAACTTTTTATAGTGCTAGAGTGGTTACAGACTACCGTGAATGTTGAACGAGTCTCTTTCCTGTCTGTAGCATCTGATCCGAAGTAGTGGGAAACTCGTCCTGTTGGACAAATTGCTGTTGCGGCTCAAGGAACGAGGGCATCGTGTGCTGATCTTTTCTCAGATGGTCCGGATGCTGGACATCCTGGCGGACTACCTGAAGAGTCGGCAGTTTTTATTTCAGGTGGGTGCTTAAGATGCATCTGGCGTAGTTTCACTGTGGAAAGACCGGCATGCCTACTGGGATATTAACAATGTTCATTAAAATGTGTGCAGTTATTAAATAGCCAAGCTTTATTTCTTTATACTAAATGTATTTTCTTTCTAATTCCTGTGTCATTTAGAGGCTTGATGGTTCCATAAAGGGTGAAATGAGGAAGCAGGCGCTGGATCATTTTAATGCAGATGGATCAGAGGTATTTGTAACTTATGAATTTTATCACTGCCTTAGCTCACATCTGGCTTTACAAAAATGTTTATACAAATGCTTTTCTTTTTTCCTTTCCAGGATTTCTGTTTCCTGCTGTCTACACGAGCTGGTGGTCTGGGCATTAACCTTGCTTCTGCAGATACTGTGGTCATCTTTGATTCAGATTGGAATCCTCAGAATGACCTGCAGGCTCAGGCCAGAGCTCACAGAATTGGGCAAAAGAGACAGGTGAACTACACAAAATCTTCTCGTTCTTTTCTTTTTTGAGGGTTGTGATTTAATTTTGTGTAAAATTTATTTATTTATTTATTTTTTTTTTTTTACAGCCCAGTAAAAAAGTTCAAGTCACAAACCTGACAATTGGTTTATTAATAATTACAAAGTTAAATTTAAATTAAAACGTATAATAAGCTATGTAAGATGGTGTGGTGCTTATGTACCCCTCAAAATCTTAGCCAGATAAATTATATTAGCTTTCAAATTGTGTTTTTTGTCCAGTAGCAATTATATCTGAGAGAGCAATTACATTAAGCCGAGGTGAGCAAAAAAAAAGTACCCTGGTGTACTATAGTTAGCTCAGAGCTGCCAAAAATAAACTCTCTTTACAAATATCTTTAAATAACTTCACACTTAAGCAGAAAAAGCATCGGTGTACAGTTTAAGTACAAATGTATGCCGAATATGGCAGTCTCTTTTTATGTATCTAGCTATCTATCTATCTAGGATACAGTGGGTTTAGTTTAAATTTATTCTGCAAGTTTTAACTTAAAAAAGCTCATCCAGGCAGAATCCAATGACAACAAATGTTGAATTTAGTTTGCTTAATGTGGCATTTTATATTTTTCATGCTTTTATCAATTTTTTTCTTTTACCAAATTCTTTTTAAGTCATGTGACATTTTGAAGACTTTTTTTTAATTATTAAAATTTTTTTTAATCAAAAGCTACCTTTTGACATTCAGATTGTAAATGAAGAGAAAGACTGGTTTCATTAGTGGTTTAGTAAAGCATCCTTTAAATGTTTAGTTAGTTGATCCATACTCCACCGGTGTATTTACAACCCTATAAATGTTGCTCGATTTATGGATTTTCTTTAGGTGAATATATACCGTCTGGTGACTAAGGGATCAGTGGAAGAGGATATCATCGAAAGAGCTAAGAAGAAGATGGTGCTGGACCACCTTGTGATTCAAAGGATGGACACTACGGGGAAGACGGTTCTTAATACTGGTTCTGCTCCCTCCAGGTAGCTTTACAATATGAAGATGTAATGTGTCAATGTTTCTGGTTAATGTTACATCTTGACCATTTATTGATATTCAGGACATTATACAAGAGACCTTAATATATCTAAATTAAAAAATTATTTGTCATATCAAGTTACTGCAGAAAGGCAGACATGCGTCAACTTGAAGCTTGTTTTAGCCTCTGACAGGCTCATGATGGTTAAAGTGTCTGACGATACTGTCGTTTTCACAAACATGGATCTGTAGGTGTTCCACAGATATATATCTATAACCTACATCCATGTCAATTAAATGGTAGTTCTGCTAAATATTCTGTTATCTTACTCTTCTTACTTTCTGCATTTTTCTCACAGACAGGCACATGTATATATAAAACATGAACAGTTGTCCCTAATGATTCCCTTCAACAGTATTTCTACCCTTTTCAGTTTGAATGAATACGTGACTGTGGAATTTAATGTTCTAGAAAGCTGTTAAAGTATTTTCCTTTTAGCAAAGTTCTCATTTTGTTTTTTGGATTTATTTATTTTTTTAGCAGTTCCACACCCTTCAACAAGGAGGAGCTGTCAGCTATCTTAAAGTTTGGTGCTGAAGAACTCTTTAAAGAGCCAGAGGGAGAAGAGCTGGAGCCTCAGGTTTTTTCATTTGCTTATATAATAAATATATATACACAACACCAGAAATACCCTTGCTTTTATAGACTTATATATTGTTTATTTTGCAGGAAATGGATATTGATGAAATTTTGAAAAGAGCAGAGACGAGAGAAAATGATCCGGGTCCCTCTACTGTAGGTGAAGAGCTTCTCTCACAGTTCAAGGTATGGACTTGTTAATCCCATTATGAAATAAGTTTATTAGCACTCAGTTATCGACGTATTGGCCTGTGTAAACAGCAGGCATAATTCTACATGTGAAATTTTGAGGCTGCAAGTTTCATTAACACATGTTCCCAGAATTCTGAAAGTTGTTTGTGGGTAATGATTACTGCATTTACCACTCTGGGTTGAAAACTCCTATGTTAGTGTTTTTCTCTTATTTTTTAGCTTAGAACATTATAGTTTATTCCATCCATAATCTTCAGCTTTATCCTCTATTAGGGTCGTGGGGGGTTCCCCATGCCCATCCAGGGGAGAATGTTTCGGGCGCTGGGCAGATACACCCAGTACAGGGCGCCAATCCATCGCTGGGCACACACTCCCTCACACAGACACACTATATGGGGCAATTTGGAGAAATTGACTTGATCCATGTTTTTGGACTGTGGGAGGAAACCGGAGAACCTGGAGGAAACCCACGCGGACACGGTGAGAACATGGAAACTCCACCCAGATAGGGATTCGAACCGGGAATCCCTAGTGCTGAGAGGAGAACATGCTAAACACTAAACCACCCTGCCGTTCCACTTAATTTTATATTACATTTATATATTTATTAATCTCTCAGGACCTGAAACGGGAGCCCCCCCCCCCCTGTTTATTATACTTACTTTCTTAATTTAAATTTAAGTGTCAAACTGCGATTTTCACAATTAAACTCGTATTCCGAATGTCGTTGAATCATTACCTCACTAAACAGCGGGCTTATAGGTGACTTGCAGAGTAAAGATCGAGGTCAGACGGCGTACAAACTGAGAACAGGCTCTATTTGTCACAAACAATGTCAGAATCACGGTGACCTATTTAACCACCTGGATCGTCTCAGTCCAGCGAAGTTGTAGCTGTACTTGTCCTCAATAACCTACAAATGCGTTTATATGAAACACATTATACTTCTTTTCTTGAAGTTTTTTAATTAATGTAGATTTTTTTAAACAATTTGCACTGCAAAATTTGATAACTGATTAGCTTACTTTCTGGTTTTTGTACTCTGTAATATTTAAGTGAACAAAAGATTTTAGCTATGAAACAATGAGCAACATTTTTCCCCACTGGCTGGCATTTTATTCAGCCAACAACTAATTAAATCAAAATCATTGCTTGTTGCAGTCCCTAAATCAAATAATGGGTGTTTTTGAGACATAGAGAGTAACTTCCCACTGAAAAGGTTCTTGGAAAAAGCTATTTTTAGAGATAGCCGATGCATCTGGTGCACTTTGGTTGTTTATTAAATTCGTTTTTTTATTGCTTTACTGTGTGGTGGTGGATTTTTACTGTTAAGAGGTCAGTATTTATTTAATTCTCGTAAGGTGCATTAAAATCACCTGGTATTCCTGTGTCAGGTACGAACTCATTAAAGTCTAAAGTCCACTTTTGTTTATATTTTTAATTATTTGAGCTGAACCTGCAGCTGGTTAAGTACTTTTATCGGTTATATTTTTCTCTTTATTCCTCTAGGTGGCAAACTTCTCCATGATGGGGGATGAGGACATTGAAATGGATGCATATGGCCGCCATAAAAATTGGGATGAAATCATTCCAGAAGAGCAGCGGCAGAGAATGGAGGAAGAGGAGAGGCAAAAGGAGCTAGCAGAGATCTACATGCTTCCTCGCATGAGGAAGTGTGCTAAACAGGTTAGAGGATTATTAAATTTCAGCGCTCTGATCGATCTCAGTTAGAGCTGGTACCAGATCGAAATTATTCTCTGAACTCGGACTTTTCTAACACTGCAGATCAAAGGCCATTAAAAATGATACCCTTTTGTCAATGACAACACTGCTGTTGGTTGTAATGGGCTGTGGATTGGAATCTTTTTGTGCAGAAGAATGAATTTTGAGCCACTTTTATATAATTGCCGTTCATCATTTGCCAACTCATGCTTAGCAAAATTTTTGCATGAATTAAAACCAAAGACGGAAACATTTTCAGGAGCATGGACTTCTTTCTATTGTTGTGGAGGAATATATCAGCTGAGGCAGCTGCAGTTTGAGGACACATTATGTTCTAGTTTGCTACATATTTACTTACTCAAAAGCCTAATACTTTACCAGTTAAAAGTATCTACCTTATCAAAATAAGTACCTACAGTTTAGCAGGATATTACGGACGCAATTCATCTTTAGAGCAGTGGCAAGAAGGCGAACAGCACTGCTGATCAGCAACAATATAAATTAAAGCAGTCACACCGCATGGGGTACAACTCTGGTCATATTAAAACAAAACTATGGATGCAAAACTTTTACTGCCTGTTATTTTAATGAAGACCAGTTTAGCAATCACAGAAAAAGCCTTTCAGATTTTCATTGTATTTAAGTTCTGTCACAATGCTAAATGTGCTAACTTCATCATAAAATGTTCAGATAAAACAGATAATGTTCTATGTGTAGTTGGTATGTTCCCCTCTTTTTGTGTAATTATCACCTGGGAGCTCTAGTATTCCCCCCACTCTGAAGTACAAAAATGGCAAAGACAAGTACATAATTCTGAATGAATGTCAAATACCAGGTGAAGGTGGAAAGCTTTGGATCTTATTGTTTAAAAAAAATAATAATAATGGATTACTGCATTTCAGATAAGCTTTAATGGAAATGAGGGTAGACGCAGTCGGAACAGGAGGTACTCCGCCTCGGATAGCGACTCTGGCTCTGATCGAAAGCGACCCAAGAAACGAGGCAGACCTCGAACTATCCCTCGAGAGAATATCAAGGGTTTCAGTGATGCTGAAATACGAAGGTAAGAGTCATTGTCATGAATTTTTTACATGTTCGTCAGAGCTATAAGGCCACTTATAGGACTTTCATAACATATATTCAGATGTTATGGCCTCATGTCTCTTCATGGATCATAATACCTCTCAGTTATCTGAGATCAATCCTCTATAGGCAGCATGTCAAGCCACCTGTGAAAGTTATTTGCTTTGTTTTATTTGCTTTCTTTAAAGCTTTCACTCATCACTTCCCACTTGCTCATCCTGGATGACGTATTTATCACCAGATAGCAGCTCTGGTCTTTTATTTCTCTAGTTGCAAAAACACAGTCCGGGCTCTAGTTAAGTGGAAATGTCGTGTCGTTTATATTAAAGACTTTTCAAACCCATTTCCTACAGATATAATGAAATTAGAAGGGATTGGTACATAATGCAGAATTTAGGTTGTAAAAGGTTTTCAAAGCCTGCTTCTTTTATCTCCACAGATTTATCAAAAGCTACAAGAAGTTTGGTGGTCCTTTGGAAAGGTGAGACATTTTAACAATTTCTTTTATTTTTGAGAATTACGAACTCTCTAACAATTAACGAATTAAATTTGCCTAAACCTGTAAATCGAACCCAGCATCTTATAAAATATATAACAAAATAATAAGGACTTCAACGTTATTATCAGGAAAATGAATAGAGATGAATGAGATATAAACTGCTGTATTGAGGCGTGCTGGCCTTGTTTTCTCTGTGTGCCTTGTTTACTCAAATACTGAATAATATGCATTAATGTTTCAGTTGTATATTTATAGTTTATGTAAAGGTGTTTAACTTCAGCTTCTTTGCTAACTTTTAAGGCTGGATGCGATTGCACGCGACGCAGAGCTGGTGGATAAATCAGAGCATGATCTGAGGCGGCTGGCAGAGACGGTTCATAATGGCTGTGTCAAAACACTAAAGGAAAACCCATGTGGACCAGAGAAGACCTCCGGTAGCTGATCCTGTTGCAGTTGACCTCATATTCTGCATTTTACATTGTACCGTAGTTATTAAACTGTTTTATTTACCTTTTTTGGTTTAAACAGGAGGCAGGCGAGGGAAAGTAAAGGGACCTACTTTTAGGATCTCAGGTGTGCAAGTCAATGCTAAACTAGTAATCTCACATGAAGAGGAACTGGCACCACTACACAAAGCCATTCCCGCTGACCCAGAGGAGAGGAAGAGGTAAAGTACTCCATGCCAAGAATTTTTTTAACCTCTTTTAATTCTTGAGTATTTGTTTGTTCATATTGCATGTTTGAAATGAATGCAGGTTAAAATGTTCTGTACTTTTGCATTAGAAATAAAAAAATGCACTTTTTCAGGTATATGCTTCCTTGCCACGCAAAAGCAGCTCATTTTGATGTCGATTGGGGCAAAGGAGACGACTCCAGCCTGCTTATTGGGATTTATGAGTATGGCTATGGAAGCTGGGAAATGATTAAGATGGATCCAGACCTTAATCTTACACACAAGGTATGACCTAGGATCTAAAGCTCGTCTTTTACTGAATAAGAACAAGAATTGTCATCATTCGGTGCAGAAATACAACTGATCATTCATTTCTGGTCTCGCCAGCTTTTACCAGATGACCCTGAAAAGAAGCCACAAGCTAAACAGCTTCAGACACGAGCCGACTACCTCATTAAATTACTCAGCAAGGACCTGGCCAAAAAAGAGGCTCAACGAATAACTGGCACAGTAAGAATATCGATTATCTTATTAGATTAGTTATTATTCGGCATCTTTTTGACATGTTAACAATCTCACGACGTCTTGTAAGATGTGTAGGCCGGCGGCCAGTTGGTAGGTTAAACTCATTTAGTGACCCGACTGAGAATATACATGTGTTTACAGGTATTTAGCATTTTAGTACATCTATGAAAGTTTAAGGGCGGCACGGTGGCTTAGTGGTTAGCTTGTTCTCCTCTCAGCACTAGGGATTCCCGGTTTAAATCCCAATCTGAGTGGAGTTTCCATATTCTCCCCGTGTCCGCGTGGGTTTTCTCTGGGTTCTCTGTTTTCCTCCCACAGTCCAAAAACATGGATCAAGTCAATTGAATTCTTCAAATTGCCCCATATAGAGTGTGAGTGAGTGTGTGCCCAGTGATAGATTGGCTCCCTGTCCTGGGTGTATCTACCCAGCGCCCGAAACGTTCTCCACTGGATGGGCATGGAGAACCCCCCCCCCCCCCCCGCGACCCTTAAGATGATAAAGTGGAAGCTAATGGATGGATGGATATAAAAGTGTAAATCTTACTAATAAAAGTGCAGTGTATGAACATTATCAGGATTTAAAGACTGAAACTGCCTGTTCAGTCTTGGTCAGTCAAGAGGCATGGGAGAGTTTTGTTAAGGTCAAGTTCTGAGTTTGTTAAGAATATTGTTTAATATCATGTTAAATGCACCAGCACTCAACGGAAGGCATTGGTCCCCAGGTATGTGCTGATTTCATTCTGGCTGCTTCATACTTGTGCAGTTGCTAATGGCTTTTTTTTTGTGTTGCAGGCCAATTCCAGAAAGAGGAAACCAAGGGGAAAGAAGAACAAAACTGTGAAACCGAAAGTGGACGAGGTGGCCAACAGCCTTTCCTCTGCTCCTCCATCAGACAAGAGCTCAGAGGATGAAGACGAAAAGGAGGATGAGAAGGTAAATTTGGATGGTTTTGATTATCTAGGTTATGCTCTGTGCGTCTGTACATTTGGTTTTAGCTTTTGTGTTGCCAATTTGTCATGCATTACATTTACTCTTTTATAAAGGACTCACCCCCCGTTAAGACCCCACCAAACAGACGAGGAAGAGCTTCTGATCGAGAGGTGAAGGATGAGGATGAAGATGAGGAGGAGGAGGATTTGGAGGAAGAGGAGGAGGATGAGGAAGAGGAGGAGGAGGAGGAAGAAGAAGAAGCAGAAGCAGATCTCCAGGACAAAGAACCAGAAGAGAAGGAAACGAAGGAAAGGGAGTTAAAGAAAGACATCAAAAAGGAGAAAAAGGAAGAAATTATAGATGGCAAAGAGAAAAAAGAGATCAAGGAGAAAAAAGAGAACAAGCCCTTGGAACACAAAGTTGAGGACTCGTCACCTGAAAAGGTTACTATACAAATCTCTTCCTATAAGGATCGGTTAAAAAAGTGATTACCATTTTCTAAATCGTTAGAGATTCAGTCAAACTAACAGTTTGCTGCTGAAACCTTTTGCTACGAGCTCCTCCACATACAAAGCTGAATAATCATTATATTTCATTCATTATCTTGAGCTTTATCCTCTATTAGGGTTCCGGGGGGGGGCACCGTTCTGCCTACAGATGAAGACTGTTTATCAAAATAAACAATTTATAAAAGCATAATCGAAAACATAAGTAGAGAGGCATAGATGTTTTTACAATGATGCAAAGTATTTGGATACATATAAACATGAAGATTTTATATTAAGTGAAAAACATTTTTGGCGAAGTGTAAATACATCTACACAAATATTTATAATACACAAAAATTTTGCATGCGAACAAAGAACAACTGTCGCACATTTGAATTCATAAAATGTGTTTGTGACTTTCAGCAGTAAAATAACACCATAGCTTTACTTCCCCTGAGCCACAATGCAGAACAGCCGTTTGCCTGCCTCGCAACACGGCAACAAACAAAGCTGTTTGACTTGAGGAATCCCGTTTCCAAAACCAGCTCATCAGTTAACTGGTTGTCTTTGAGGAAGTCGTGCCATGGAAATCTGTATCAACAGGTCAATTAGGCTGTTCTCGAAGTCAGCTACAGTTGACAGTAGTGAGACCGACTACAAATAAAATGAACATTTACGTAACCATTTAGTCATTTTGCAGACGCTTTCATCTAAAGCAGCTTCCAAATATCTTAATTTCGTTGGGTCAGAGTTACAGGGTCAGATACAACACTGCAACCCTGGAACATCCATCCATCCATTATCTTTTACTTAATCCTCTACTAGGGTCGCCAGTGGGTTCCTCATCCAGGGGAGAACGTTTCGGGCGCTGGGCAGATACACCCAGGACAGGGCACCAATCTATCACTGGTCACACACTCACTCACACAAACACACACTATATGGGGCAATTTGGAGAATTCAATTGACCTTGATCCATGTTTTTGGACTGTGGGAGAAAACCGGAGAACCCGGAGGAAACCCACGCAGACATGGGGAGAACATGGAAACTCCACCCATATTGGGATTCGAACCGGGAATCCCTAGTGCTGAGAGGAGAACATGCTAAACGCTAAGCACCGTGCCGCTCAACCCTGGAACAATAAGGGTTTATTCACAACTCAAGTTTAGCAATCGTTATCTTCATTAAAATAAAAACATTTAAAGGCTATGGGACGTAATGAGCAAAGCTGAACTAAGGAGATTTTACCTTTAGTGATTTAATTGTGGCATTAAAACCCAATAAATAAATCTTGACTGTTTTTCTTTTGCAGACACCAGAAATGAAATTTGATGTTCGGGAGAAAGCGAAAAAAGCTGACACTCCCGTCCAAATCCCCGCAGCTGCAGAGAGCATCTCACTCTCTGAAGAATCAGAGGAGCTTGATCAGAGGACTTTCAGTGTGGTTAGTAAAAGTGTTTCTTTTGAAAAGCCGTCACCTTATTACAGTGTTATACTCAAATCCTACAACTTACTTTCTCATACTGATCATATGATTCATAAAGCTACAAGTAGAGTGTGTGTATACTATAGAAGACACCACTTTTAGTTATTCAGTCCTATTATAGGTATATAAAATAAGGCAATCTATTATGTGAACAGTTTGGGAAGGTCCGTTTTTGTTTAATCATGGCCACTCCCCAAGTTCATTGAAAGTATATTTGGGCGATCTTGGTGTAAAACAACTGGACTTGTCCACACAGAACCCTGACGACCCTGTTAAATACATATGGGGTGTACTAAAATGGATGAAACCCAGCTCATCGTATTTTTGTACAAACATTCAATGATCTTTTAAGTAAACTTGCAAACATTTTCACAGAAAACATTCAAAAATATTGTATAAATGTTATATCTGCAAAGTGAAGTATGTGTGGCCTTAAAATGGGATGTCAATGTCTTCTATAGGGATCATGCATAGGTGTTGTGTGTGTGAAATTTGCATGAATTTCTCCACCCTGTAATAGTCTTACTGCTTGAGGGTTTTTTCCTGCCTTGATCTCATTAAGCTCAATTTAATTAGTTAGATGGCCATGCAGGATTTTACAGAGCGTGATGTGGACCGTGTCTAAATTTTTGATCCATAGACTGTTACCCCACCAACATGTACAGTAGTGTTAAGATGCTAACATCTAGTTTATTTCAACATCACTCAAGTCTTTAGAGTTTTGCAGGATTTTTAATATTATAATTTTTAGAGTTTATTAAAGTATTTATAATATTAGTATTGGATTGGGTTATCTATAGATTATTCATTCATTCATCATCTTACGCTTTTATCCTTTTTATATTAGGATCGTGGGGGGGTTCCCCATGCCCATCCAGGGGAGAACATTTCGGGCGCTGGGCAGATACACCCAGGACAGGGCACCAATCCATCGCTGGGCACACACTCACTCACACACACACTCTGTATGGGGCAACTTGGAGAACTCAATTGACTTGATCCATGTTTTTGGACTGTGGGAGGAAACTGGGGAACCCGGAGGAAACCCACGCGTCACGGGGAGAACATGGAAACTCCACCCAGATGGAGATTCGAACCGGGAATCCTTAGTGCTGAGAGGCAAACATGCTAACCACTAAGCCACCATGCCACCTATCTATAGATTAATTATTTGATTAGAAGTTTAAATGACCTTGCGTCTTGTTTGGACCAGTGTAAGGAACGTATGAGGCCAGTGAAGGCAGCTCTGAAACAACTGGATCGTCCTGAGAAAGGTCTGTCAGAGCGGGAGCAGCTGGAGCACACTCGTCAGTGTCTGATCAAAATCGGTGATCATATAACTGAATGTCTGAAAGATTACAGCAACCCTGAACTGATCAAACAGTGGAGGAGGTGAGGAGTCCGTTTAACTTTTAAATAAAATACATGACAGCACAACAATGACATTTTATACCAATAATGAACTGTGTTTGTCGTTACAGAAATCTTTGGATATTTGTGTCCAAATTTACGGAGTTCGATGCAAGAAAACTGCACAAACTCTATAAGCATGCAATCAAGAAAAGACAAGAAATCGCTGCTACGCAGGTACCTGCTTAGAACTCTGGTTACTAAAATCCACAGAATAGCATGATATACATAACACAAAAAAAACTTTTAAAACTTTTAATTTGCTTTTTTTAAAAGAACCAAATATTATACACCAGATGTGTTAAGAGAGCCTGCAGATGGAAGTACTCTCTCTCTCTCTCACTATGTCACCTTAACAGTCTTACACCATACTATGACCAAATGTGTGTGGTACTAGGGTGTACTGGACACCATGGACATACCTACCTCTTCTTTCCATTGAAATGACCCACAGGCATTTGAGTTTTGCACCCCCAAAAACTTTACTTTGACTAAGTACTTTACATATGGCTATAACTCAACATACCGGACACAATGATCCATGCTTTATTTCTATCACTAGACTAACGGCCTGATATCATTTATATAACACTATTAAAGAGACAAAAAAAAAGGCTCAATACATCGAGATGGACAATACAGCTCTGCTATGTACAGACTTATGAATTGCAACGACATCAAAATCAATGTAATGCCAATGCCCCCTCTTCCCTGTAGTAGTTGGCAAAACAGCTGTACATTAGATTAGATTAGTCAATTTTATTGTCATTGTGCAGAGTACAAGTACATGGCCAATGAAATGTAGTGAGCATCTGACCAGAAGTGCAATATAAACATCATTTACATAAAGTGCATTAATAACACTGACTGGTGCATGAAAAGGTGAAGTATTTACATGTAGATACATATGAACATATATGAGCATACTATATACATGATATATACATATATGAGCATAATATATACATGATATAAACATAGTATGAACATGATATAAGGATATAAATTGCATTACTGTATTGGTCATTTACATTTGCACATACTAGAAATGGGAAGATGGATAGACAGGTAGATAGATAGAATACTTTATTTATCCTGAAGGAAATTAAGCAGCCAGTAGCAGTAACCGTAGAATATTTTTATTGTAGTAAACTTGGACTTTACTTCAGTAGAAATGGTATTGTAACATTTCTGTTTTGTGTTCATTTCAGACGGCTGACCAAAACACTAGCACTGTAAATACACAATCCTTCAAACACACAGGTATGTTTGTTAATAACAGCAGTGTTACAGTTGAATCTGTATAATGATGTGGTCTGTGTTATCGCATGATGTTTCAAGTGAGATTTTAAATTAAGAAATGTTGAAACAATGTCTTTCTTTCTTCTGTGATTGTAGACATCGAGAGGTTAAAGGAGTCTCACCAGGATGAGAGCAGTAGAGACAGCTACAGTTCAGACCGACACCACTCGACCTCGCGCAGCCAAGAGCAAAGTAAAGAGCGACACCCCAGCGACTCGTACCGCAAGAGCTCAGACTCGCGCAAGAGGCCCTACTCCTCATTTAGCAATGGCAAAGATCACAGAGAGCGAGACCACTACAGAGAACGGCCGGACAGCAGGTCAGAAAAGAAAACCTGCCTTTTAATTGTGCTTTTTATTCTCCTGTCTTTCTTTGAAACATTTATTACGAAAGTAAACGTTAGTGTTGTGTGCAGTTTCATCAAATATGTCGGGAAGTGGTAAGTTTATTGTAGGGATGCACCACAATGAATATCTTTAATGGAAGCCAAGCAAAAAAATAAATTGTTTTATTATTATTATTACATACATTACACAATCTTAATACATTTTGTATATTTTAGATTTGTAAAGGATCTTCTATTTTTACAAAAATATTTTTATCTATTGAAACCAGATTCATTTTATCAACTGACTTGTGCTGTTTATTCAAATCACTTTAGATAAAAATGTCTGCAAAATGTGATTGTTATTTCTTAGCTGAATAACTATTAATTCCCCCCCCCCAATCCCCATGACCCTAATATAGGATAAAGCGGAAGATAATGAAAGTTGAATGAAAGTTATAAACAATTAATTTGCCCCTTCCCCCTCTATATTAAACACAAAGATTAACACTAAATAATAAATTGTTTTTTTCAGTAGTGCAGCTGAAAGTGGCATCCATAGCAACTACTATTTGAGGTTTACTCTCGATTCGGTGCATAACAAAATTGTCAGGACTTATAACTGAAATGTCCTCTTTACTTTCCACAGGTACTACAGCGACAGCAAGCATAGGAAGCTGGACGATCACCGGTCCAGTCGAGACAGCTGGTCAGACAGCAATAGTAAGGACCGAGGGCACTCTGAGCACCGCTCTGGCTCAGACTATCACAAGACCTCTCGGGACTACCGTTACCACTCAGACTGGCAAATGGAGCAGCGGGCGTCCGGCAGCGATCCACGTTCCCCTCCGGACCAAAGGTCGCCTTATGACTCGCGCTCACCCATGGGCCACCGTTCGCCCTTCGACTATCCCTCTGAGCACAAGAGCACGCCCGAGCAGGTCTGGAGCAGCCGGAAGACATAGCGAGTGCTTGCTCACACACAGACACACGAACACACACGTGCAGGAAAATGCCTTACGGGACTGTCGGCCGCTTTACTGCGCACCTGAGCTTCTCTCTGAATCTCTGTGCACTCCTCTCTCCTTTCTTCTCCAAGATGAGTGAAGACAAAATGACATATTTTTGTATTTAAGAGTCACTGCATCTTTTAATGGTGCAACAGTATAAACTTTTGTTTTTTAATTATTTTTATAAAGTGACTACTTTTTTGTTTCTTTTTTTTTTCTTTTTCTTTTTATTTGGACATCAATGACTCGTGTACGCTCATGTTTCACCGTCACCTGTGACACTGGATCCTGGCATTGGTGTGTACCACATCCGAAATGTACTGCAGCTCTTGGACTTATTTAAGACAATATTTGGAACTCTAGAGGGAACAGGCGTAATGTACTGCCCTGGGCGTGCGTTTAAGACTCTCCTGAACAGTCTGAAGGACTGGGGTTCACCTTCCAAAGTACCTCGTTTACAATGTGTTTCATGTGACCACCCTGCCGTCTCTGTTCTTTCCATCATGCTTGAATTATTTAAATCTCGGCTGTATTATAATATGGAGTCTTGTTTCGCAAGCATCTAGAAATGTCCTTCTCACACTTGTACTACTGTAAATTATTGTATAAAAGTAAAACTGAATGGGCTTTTTCCTCTTCTCAGGCTTTTTCTTTGAAGTAGACGACCCCTTTCCCCCATCAAACTCAGGCTTTTCTGTCAGTGTGTTGATGTGACCTTTTTTATGTCTGTAGGACGGTTGATCCTAATGATGCTTTTCTGTTCATAATTTTGGGGAGTTGGGGAAATGTCAGTTTATGTATACCTGTGGAGGGGGTGTCTTCCTTCTGCCATCTTTTGAGTTCATTCAGTTATTAATGTGCGAGTCATTTAGCAGGAAAAGCCTCAAAATAGCGACATGTGCGGTGAAAGACTGAGGGGTTGAACATAGCTAGAGGCACTTATGTGAACTTCTTCACATTTTGATTGTGATTTTCTTTCAAATAATTCCATCTGTCTCTTTTTTTAATAAATGTAGGCAATAATGTAAAATCTATGCAGCCCAAGTGTATTTCTGGTGAACGGCCCAATCAAGTCAAAATGCTGTTACAGTACACACTGTATATAGATCTGTTCTATATTTCAAATCGAATTTACACTGAAAATGCATGGATTTTTAAAAATAATTGTTTTATATAATTGTTTATAAAGTCATTAAATCACTGTTTTCACCTGTATGACTGTTTGCATCAGTTTGAGTCCAGACGGAGAAGGTTGAAGAGCCGAAAACTCATTACTAAATGTTGAATGGGCTCATTTGTAGAGCATGTTTTTTTTTTTCTTTTACATACAGCTGCCTGTATAACATTATTCCTGCAATCGCACCAGTCTTTTTTTATTTTATAAGATTTTGTGTCATTTTTGCCTATTCAGAGGAATATTTGTGAGCTTAGACACTGATCTTGGAAGATGGAATCTCAAAATCTGTTTAAGAGCTCCTCCCACAAGTGTTGGCATTTACAATTAGTCATTTAGTAGATGCTTTTATCCAAAGTGACTTAAAAATCAGAACACCACAAGTCAGTAGTTTGAGGTTGAGGTCTAATGCGGGTTATGCCAAACGTTCCCAACCATTCATTCATCCATTATCTTCCTCTATAAAGGTTGCGGTGGGGTTCCCCATGCCCATCCAGGGGAGAACATTTCGGGTGCTGGGCAGATACACCCAGGACAGGACGCCAATCTATCACTGGGCACACACACTATATGGGGCAATTTGGAGAATTCAATTGACCTTGATCCATGTTTTTGGACTGTGGGAGGAAACCGGAGAACCCGGAGGAAACCCACGCAGACATGGGGTGAACATGGAAACTCCACCCAGATTGGGATTCAAACCGGGATTTCCTAGTGCTGAGAAGAGAACATGCTAACCACTAAGCCATCGTGCCGCCCCTTTCCCAACCATTCTTTCATCTATCTTGTTTGACAAAAAAAGGCCTTCCCCAAAGTGTTCTCACAAAGTAAGAAGCATACAGTTGTATGAAGTACATGATTAGTTTTATACACATTTAGCAATGGGACTGTTTAAACATCTGTTGTGTCCCAATATGTGTGATGATTTTTATTCCTATTATTAAAAGTTTTATAGCTACAACTTGTTTTAGTAACCCAAAATATAGATTTCCTTATTGTCTGTATGATAACATTCCTCACATTGTTGTTTGGTGTTTTTTATAAGTACTTTGAAAGTTGTTTAAGGAACTATATTTTTATAAACACATTTATTATTATTATTATTATTATTATTATATAGAAGTGTGTTGAAGGTCTAAACTGCGTTTTTTAAATATCTGTCTCATTATAGAATTTTTGTCCTGTGGATTCAGTCATCTAGTTGTTGGTTACCACTACTTACCACTACATATGGCTCTCACATTGACCACTGGTGCTGGCTGCTGAAATGACGACTTGCTCTTGTGTGGTTCTTAGAGGTGTTGAAGTAAGGAAAACGCCATCCATCCATTATTTTCCGCTTTATCCTCTATTAGGCTCGTGGGGGGTCCCCCATGTCCATCCAAGGGAGAATGTCTTGGGTGCTGGGCAGATACACCCAGTACAGTATGCCAATCTATCACTGGGTACACACTAACTCACACAGACACACTCTATATGGGGCAATTTGAAGAACTCAATTGACCTTGATCCATGTTTTTGGACTGTGGGAGGAAACCCACGTGGACACGGGGAGAACACGAAAAGTCCACCCAGATTGGGATTCAAACCAGGAATTACTAGTGCTGAGAGGAGAACATGCTAAACACTAAGCCACCGTGAAAACTCAATTGATAAATTTGAATGATATACAGAACTATAAATACTGTTACTGTATTTCGTCTAATCAATGATTCTAAATCCTTAACTATGAGGGAGGGTGTGGGGGGAGGGGCTTAATATAAATACCATGAACACTGATAATTCATTTATTATAAGCTGAGATGTTGATTTTATGCTCAGTTCTTATGATCACTGTTAAAACGTGAGTTATGTTAATGTACAGATGTTTAAGATCGTCTGGTTACCTCTGATGGGAAAGCTGGTGATGTCATCAACTCCACCCTAAAAGCAAAGCCACGAATCCTGTCCTGGACTGCCAGCCTCAGATGACTCTGATCAGGAATGTAGTTCTGTGACGAGGTCAGTTTCTTTATTTATTGCCGATTCCAACATGAATTCCTACAATGGTTTATATTGTTTTCATATTGCTACTGTTAACCTAAAATATCTTAAGCAGAAAAAAAATGCCATGTCGGTAGAATTTGTTATAATTCTCACCCCATCATGTTAAAGCCACAATACCAAAAAAAAAGTTATATTCTGCTTAATGTAAAGGCTTTATATATACACACACACACACACACACACACGCGCGCGTGTCCATCCATTCATTATCTTCCACTTTATCCTCTATTAGGGTCGCGGGGGGGGTTCCACATGCCCATCCAGTGGAGAACGTTTCGGGCGCAACCAGGATACACCCAGGACAGGACGACAATCAATCGCTGGACACACACTCACTCACACAAACACACTCTATATGGGGCAATTTGGAGAACTCAATTGACCTTGATCCTTGTTTTTGGACTGCGGGAGGAAACTGGAGAACCCGGAAGAAACCCACGCGGACACGGGGAGAACATTAAACTCCACCCAGATTGGGATTCGAACCGGGAATCCCTAGTGCTGAGAGGAGAACATGCTAATCACTAAACCACCCTGTGTGTGTGTAATTTATATGTGATTCCAAAAGCTACAGCCATTGAAATAAAAAGGCAAATATTAAGAGGACAGAATTGTTTATTGAACTGAAGCAGAGCTTTTGAACATCATTCATATATTAAGATTGTACGTGATTTGATTTGCACTGCAGCCACTGACATGACACGGGAAAGCTGAACAAAACCATGAGGATTATTCCAGTCAGTAAACACAGAAAGGCAACATTTAAAGTTCAGGCCCATGACGGTCATCAGGAGAACGTATCACTTCTCGTGTTCATCTCAAAGTTTAGGAACTTTTCTTCTCCTCAAAAATGATGTTTGCAGTGGCTTTCTTAGCTACAAATGGGGGAGAAAAAAAAACAAATGAATATTTTGGCATAAACTTTAAAGCATGTTTGTTAAATGGTCAGCGCTTATGGAGGCTGTATGTTTTGCACAACAGAAAAGTGAATGTGTCCCTTAAAGTACATCCATCAATCAATTAATTATCTTCCTCTTTATCCTCTATTAGCTCCAGGGGGTGGGTCCCCATGCCCATCCAGGGGAGAACGTTTCAGGCGCTGGGCAGATACACCCAGGACAGGGCGCCAATCTTTCACTGGACACATTCACTCACACAAACACACTCTATATGGAGCAATTTGGAAAACTCAATTGACCTTGATCCATGTTTTTGGACTGTGGGAGGAAACCGGAGAACCCGGAGGAAACCCACACAGACACGGGGAGAACATGGAAACTCCACCCAGATGGGGATTCGAACCGGGAATCCCTAGAGCTGAGAGGAGAACATGCCAACCACTAAGCCACTGTGCAAATATGTTTAAAGTACATATTTTTATTTATTATTTATTAAATTAATATAATTGTTTTCTGTAAGGACAAAGTAAACAGACAGGTGTGCTGCTAATGGAACTATTTGTGTTTCATGTAGTTGCACCATTTAAATGTCATGATGAAGTCCCTTAAAATCACTAAAAAAATTATTATTTAAATAATTATTAAAAGTCCGATTAATTAATTGCAACATTTTTCATCACAATTAATTGCAAAAGTACTCATGCCTATTTATAACGAATTTA
The DNA here is from genome assembly GCA_019802435.1 of Corydoras maculifer. Taxonomy (NCBI): domain Eukaryota; kingdom Metazoa; phylum Chordata; class Actinopteri; order Siluriformes; family Callichthyidae; genus Corydoras; species Corydoras maculifer. The sequence goes on from JAFMOD010000759.1 coordinate 151,288, forward strand.
AAATGTTTTAATGTCTGAGTAATAGTCCTATTTAAGTAGATGTTTATATATCAGCGTCACGCCCACAAACCTGTTTCTATCGACTGGTCTGTCAATTTTTTCTTTTTCTTGAAATTTCTTGAAATCTGATCCCAGCAGAATACCAGATGTTTACAGAAGCACTCAAAGAATCCCCACTAGATTTGATAACCATCAGTATTTAGCTTTTAGAAATCTGGATATTCTAAAGTATTGAGGTAAAAACACCGGTTCTAAAGCATTGAGGTAAAATCACCGGTTCTAAAGCATTGAGGTAAAAACACCGGTTCTAAAGCATTGAGGTAAAAATCACCGGTTCTAAAGCATTGAGGTAAAAATCACCGGTTCTAAAGCATTGAGGTAAAAACACCGGTTCTAAAGCATTGAGGTAAAAATCACCGGTTCTAAAGCATTGAGGTAAAAACACCGGTTCTAAAGTATTGAGGTAAAAATCACCGGTTCTAAAGCATTGAGGTAAAAATCACCGGTTCTAAAGCATTGAGGTAAAAATCACCGGTTCTAAAGCATTGAGGTAAAAACACCGGTTCTAAAGCATTGAGGTAAAAACACCGGTTCTAAAGCATTGAGGTAAAATCACCGGTTCTAAAGTATTGAGGTAAAAACACCGGTTCTAAAATATTGAGGTAAAAACACCGGTTCCAAAATATTAAATATTATAAAATATTATTCATATTATCGTTATCCAAGGGATGACAACGGCTTTAACACACACACACAGTGTGTGGAATGATTCCTGTTTGATATCATGGTGATGTAATCACCGGTGTGCATTGCCAAGCCACGCTGAAGGGAAAAACACAACACAGCCTGCTGGCAAAGCGAATCCATTACAAAGATCCCAGCATTTTATGGTTCCGTTTATTTGGTGTAAAAGACGCCTGAAGCATAAAACTGCAAGTTGGTTTTACCTTCATCTTTAAATTTATCTGCAGCCTCGGATGCTTTGTCCTTGATGTCCTTCACCACAGTGTCGATCCTGCCCTCATTCCTCAGGAAGAAGGGGCGAATGATGCGCATGTAGATCTGAATAGAGCCATTAGAGGGAGTTGGAGCCATGCACCAGACCAGGAAAGCGCACTGACAAAGCAAAACAACAGATCAGTGCTCCGGGATCAGCAGGGCAGGGCGTAAAAATACAGTGGAGACATATGCCCTGTTATTTAAAAGGGTCCAGATGCATTTTAGTTCTTTAAATGTAACAGGCAAACACTTCAGAATCATTTGAAAGCTAAAAATGACACAATTAAGGATTGCCCAGGGACACTTTAAGATCTGGGGGCATTTTTGTTTCAGGGTTTAATGTAAATAACATGTCTCTTTATACTTACTTCACAATCTTTACTGTGAGATTACAGCTTTTAAACTACTTTCAATGGCAGGAACAGAACTGCCTTTACGGCGTGATGGCTCAGGGGTTGGATGCTGGATGATCAATCTGAAGGCTGGGAGTTTTTAAACTTAAGTCCACCAAAGTTACTATTCTGGGCCCTTGAACAAGGCCCTAAACCCTCATCGGTCCATTGCTGCTATATCATGACTGACCCTGTACCTTAACCTAACATCAGAGGAGTTTCCATGTTCTTGGTTCTTCGATTTCCTCCCACAGTCCAAAAACATGGATTCATGGTCAATTGGCTGCTCTAAATTGCCCCATATAGTGTGTATTATTGCGCGTACTTAGCGATGGATCGGCCCCATTTCCTGGGTGTATCTGCCCAGTGCTCAATCGTTCTCCTGTGGATGGGCATGAGGAACCCCCGTGCGACCCTAGTATAGTATTAAGAGGAAGATAATGTGCGGATGGAAACTGTCCAGTGTAGTTTATGTGTCTAGGCAACAGACTGAGCCATCGGGGATCCCCTTGTGTTTGCAAAACCACATTGTTAAATAAAAATATTTTTATTCTACAGTAGTTTAGTACAGCTGAACAAACGGTTCTAAATTAAAGAGTCACACTCTGTACAGACAAAGCTGCACATTGTTAAATAAAAATATTTTTATTCTACAGTAGTTTAGTACAGCTGAACAAACGGTTCTTTGTAGATCTGTTGTGTGAAAGCATTAGAACATTCATGTGTTAACAGTAATACCATCACAGCTGTGACTTGCAGGCATGAGCTGAGAGCAAAGTTACTTGTGATAACACACTCCCGCTCTTGTTCTTTTGCTTTCATCAAACTAATTTTTTGTCATGAGATAACCATTTACTTTAGTCTTTCATATTCATTTCTACATTAAAGAATATAGAATACTGTATGTATAATTATATGTAAGATTCATTAAAACATTTTATAAAGAATGTGTGCAATACTGAAAACAGAAGTATATATATATATATATATATATATATATATATATATATATATATATATATATATATATATATATATATATTCTTTATAAATTGTGTTTTAATGAATTTCAAAGCCTCACAAATGGATTATCAACAAAAACAGAGGTTCCACTGAAATGGCTTTGAACAGGTTTATTATATTATTTTAATAATGGGCTTTTGTCATATCTGTACTATGGAAGATAATGCGATATGGGGATCCAGGCCTTTAAATTAATTATCTAATCTTTTTTTTTTTTTTTGCAGTATTACTTAACACTCTTACCTTTCCAGTGTAATAGAAGGGAAACCACGAAAGGAAGATGTCCGCAAAGAACTCTGCCACACTGAACACGCCATAGACGACCCAATACGTAAGCCATTTTGTGTCATCTTCCTTGTCGCTGCTTTCAATGGCTTTAATTCTGCAAATCAGTTGGTGTGAATTAGTCATAAAGTGTACTGCAGATGTGGGAACTTTTTCTGCACATATTACAGTTTTCTTTGGCCCGTTCCATCCATTTCAAAATGGCACAGATCTCATCTGATTTGCTTTGATTAATCAATTAAATGGATCGTGTTTGAGAACCACGAGGCAAGTAAAGTCATGTACAGAACTCCAGTATGGTGAAAGGCTTTGAGTCAGAGCTGCATGTGCTGTTCAGAAAACGAAGCCAACTAGAAGTAAGGCTCACCACGTGGCAACTGATGAGTCACAGCTCTCTTTGTGGTTTTGCACAATTTCTGTGTTTCAGAGGACAAAAAACATAATTCCCTTTCAGAAAAGGAGAATTCGTTTTAATGGTTATATTAACATGGAGTTTCGCTGCAAGTTAGTCAGTCTCAGAGGGAAGGGCTACATTACACTAAACCATAGATTCTTAACAAGCAGTATGTGACCACATTAATCATCAAAGTAAGTGCTCTGAGGCCACATAGATCGAGATTTTTATTAGTCAAGTGAGTAACGAAACGCCAATGGACTCTAAATGACTAATACTAGTTAAAATGGGCTAACA
>JAFMOD010000759.1:159677-201043 GCA_019802435.1 Corydoras maculifer
GCAATTTAGAGCTGCCAATTTTTTGAGAGGAAACCAGAGGACACAGAAAATCCAACCAGTTTGGGATTCAGCCCTGAATCCCCACTGCTGAGCATATAAATATATAAACTATATAAATCCAAAAATCTTTTGATATACACCTTACAGTTGTTAAATACACGTTTCTTTCAGTCTTCTTCGTGCAGATAAATAAAATCAAGCACATAGCCATACATTTTGGATAACTGTATGCTTCTCGATTAATGGAAACAGTTTGGGGGAAGGTGGCACGGTGGCTTAGTGGTTAGCACGTTTGCCTCTCAGCGCTAGGGATTCCCAGTTCGAATCCCCATCTGGGTGGAGTTTCCATGTTCTCCCCGTGTCTGCGTGGGTATCCTCCGGGTTCTCCGGTTTCCTCCCACAGTCCAAAAACATGGATCAAGTTAATTGAATTCTCAAAAAAATTGCCCCCTATAGAGTGTGTCTGTGTGAGTGAGTGTGTGCCCAGCGATGGATTGGCGCCCTGTCCTGGGTCTATCTGCCCAGCGCCCGAGACGTTCTCCCCTGGATGGGCATGGGGAACCCCACCGCGACCCTAATAGAGGATAAGCGGGAGATAATGAATGAATGAGTTTGGGGGGAAAGCATCTTTCATAAAGGCATTGTTGGGTGAGTTTAGTTTAGAATAACCTGAAATAAACCACTTATGGAATAAATTAGAACATAGATTGAGAACCAGATCATCTCATCTAAAATGAATATCTAACTTTCCACTTGTTTTTCTGGATAAACAAGCAAAATTTTCATCAGAAACGCACTATAATCTTGTAAAAGGACTGTCTATAAAAGTGGAAGCTGTAATAGCCGCAAATGATCTCCTGGAGTTATTATGCAGGTGGCCCAATAGTTTGGTGTATATAGTGTATGAACAAGCAGGATGAGCACATCTGTTTTATCTACTGAGTCACACCCAGTTCTACCACTCACATGCGTTTTACCATAAAATATTCATAACCAAACACTGAAACGCTCACAGGAAAATGTGTAGTACTGAAAAGGTCTGAGCTACACTTTCCTAACAGTTAGATTTTAAAAATCTGCAAGAACTGGTCTGTAATTATCCAAGTAATTCATAGAACAATATCAGTGCTGGTTTAAGAAACATAAATTTATCTGTAACTCCCAAGTTCCCAACTGCAGGTAGAGGAAACAATAGATGCACAATGAGAACATACACTGTGGAGCATGATGAGTAGTCATGCAAAGGACAGAAATATCAGCTGATGAAGTAAATCATACTTTAAAACTAGATGATTGCATGTGCTAGAGTATGAAACTTGTTTAAATGAGTAGTGTCTACAGAACACTATGTTATAGCACAGGACGGTTTTTCCATCCATCCATTATCTTCCGCTTTATCCTCTACTAGGGTCGCGGTGGGGTTCCCCATGCCCATCCAGGGGAGAACATTTCGGAATCTCGGCAGATACACCCAGGACAGGACGCCAACCTATCGCTGGACACACAGGACAGTTTATTGATGCAAATTCTGTTTTACTTCACTCTGAGTTTATACATAATTTTTCATATTAAGCATCTCAAGGTTAAAATCAAATAGTTTCTCCAACTTTTCCAATTTTTAGAGTCTGTTCAGATCCTCTTGTGACAAATCTAGCTATTTTTTTTACTGGTGTTACTGGAAACTTTTGAAGACTCTAAAGTGAACACACATTCTTCAGTTTCTGTCCTCAGTGAGCACCAGGTTCTGCCATGAGCCCCGTTCCACAATGCTCCCCATGCTCAGTCGCAAAGTGACCGTAGGTAACTACAGCAATAATCAGGTACATCTGAGAGTGCTGCTAAAATAGAAAAGAGGAAACGCTCTTGTTTTAAAAACATTACATTTTACAGAGGCTTTTATCCAAAGGGACTTACAAGGGGAGCACAGGGTTAATCACAACATCCCTGGAGCAATGTGGGTTAAGGGTCTTGCTCAAGGACCCACATTGGTAACTTCAGTGGACCTGGGATTTGAACCCACAACCTTCAGATTAATAGCACAACACTAACCACTGAGCTACTACACCCACGTTAATTGTAGTTTTCTCTAGTTTTCTATTAACACCACTTTTCACTTCCAAAGCAGTGTATAGAGTAAAATAAATATGAAAACAGTGTGAGTCTTCACTCAGTGTGTGTGTGTGTTTCACTGCATGAATGGGTTAAATGTGGAAGAATGGGTCCTCCACATTTAACCCATCCATGCAGTGAAACACACACACACACACACTGAGGTACTACACCCACGTTGATTGTAGTTTTCTCTAGTTTTCCATTAACACCACTTTTCACTTCCAAAGCAGTGTATAGAGTAAAATAAATATGAAAACAGTGTGAGTCTTCACTCAGTGTGTGTGTGTGTGTGTGCTTCACTGCATGGATGGGTTAAATGTGGAGGACCCATTCTTCCTTGTGTAAAGCTCAGTAAGCAAAATAGATCCCTTTATTACTTTATGTTGGGGCAAACCTGTTGAAATATTAATGTTGTGATTAGCGGCAGTAACATGTGGTAAATAGCCCTCGACGATTGGCAGTTTGGGTCAGAGAGCAGCTGCGCCACGGAGGAGCCATTTAACCGCCATGGCCTTCTGTAAACACCATCCCTGTGGAAAAAGTCAACGTCTCAAACTACAGTCGGTCCCTACTCCCTATGCCCTACCCACTACAGAGCATAGTGTCTTTCTACACGGCTGTTGTCCGCGGAATAATAAGGTCCTTTTGTTCGAAACGTGTAGATATCTGGTTCGAATTGTATACATTGAACGCACTGCGTTAGCGGTTTAAATGTACAGTTTGTTTGTTGACTTCGCTCTAAAACGAATTTATTATAGAATATTTTTATTTAAAAAAACTCGGGACGACTTTTGTTTTCTACAAACTCGCCACTCTGGATTCTCATTGGCTGCTTATTGGCGTCAATAATTCTCCGCTGATTCGATTGGTTGAAATTGGGTTCATGAGACTGTTTGACGTAATCTGATTGGTCCACAGGAGGTGAGGTATTTCCCTGACGTTGGGCGCAGCGGCAGTATTTTTAGCTGATGCTAGCCCGCTGGCTGCGTCGTTATAAATGAAGACCCGCGCGCTGGCTGCTCCGAGCGCCCGCCGCCGTCTTCCTCTCCATTTTAAAATGGTTCCGTCGACGTGCGGCGCGCACTGGCTGTGGGGTTGGAGTTAGGTCAGTTTGTCAGGGATGCTTTTAGAGTGGACGGAACATGGAGACGAAACGAGGGGAGATTCCGACCAACGTTCTGGATGATCTCTGCAGGTGAAGGTTTCCACAACAAACAACCTTCACACGAACAAACACACCATGTTCACCTTTTAAATTCCTGCTGAGATTCGAACCTAAAACCGTAAAGCAACCGAGACGAGAGTTCTGTTCAGCCCAAACCCATCCATCCATCCATTATCTTCCATCCTCTATTAGGGTTGCGGGGGGGTGCCCCATGCCCGTCCAGGGGAGAACATTCCGGGCGCTGGGCAGATTCACCCAGGACAGGACGCCAATCCATCACTGGGCACACACTCACTCACTCTCTGTCTCTCTCACACACACATACACACTATATGGGGCAATTTGGAGAACTCAATTGACCTTGATTCATGTTTTTGGACTGTGGGAGGAAACCGGAGAACCCGAAGGAAACCCACGCGGACACGGGGAGAACATGGAAACGCCACCCAGATGGGGATTCAAACCGGGAATCCCTAGAGCTGAGAGGAGAACATGCTAACCACTAAACCACCGTGCTGCCTTAGCCCAAATCGTCCCTGTAAATAACTGATCTCTGATTTGATTTTGTTACAGTTTTAAACAAAACCAGCACGTTTTACTTGATTTATTATACGTCATGCATGTGCATATCATAAGTATTTACATTGCATTTACATCTGGTCATTTATTGTACGCTTTTATCCAAAGCGACTTAAAAGATGAGCACAGGGTTAATCACAACATCCCTGGAGCAATGAGAGTAAAGGGTCTTGTTCAAGGACCCACATTGGGAACTTCAGTGGACCTGGGATTTGAACCCACAACCTTCAGATTGATAGCACAACACCCAACTACTGAGCCACCACACCCTCTACAAGTATTTTAAGGAAGCAACTTTGGCTCAGTGGGGAGTCATCCTTCTTGAGTGGGGGTTGGTGGGGGCATCAACAGTGCTCAGATATCAGTGGTCAGGTGTCCAATTTCAAAACATTGAAAAACTATCAGTTCTGTGAGGCAACCCGATGGTGCAGTAAAAAACACACACTGAGTGAAGTGAGCACACAAGCCAATCATCCACCACTCAAACAGAACTCGCTCTATGGGATCTCTGACCATAAAAGAACAGAGTGAAGCGGGACTGAGGCTGTAAACAGATGATCTAGAGTGTGTGTGGATTAAGGGTTCTGGTAGCTCAATGGTTAAAATGTTGGGCTATCAATCTGAAGATTGATGACTTCAGTGGACTTGCGGCTTCAAGTTCAAGTAATTTATTTATATAGCGCTTTTTACAACAGTACATTGTCACAAAGCAACTTTACAGAATAAAAAGCTTTTAAACCCCCAAAGAGCAAGCCAAAGCGACAGTGGCAAGAAAAAACTCCAGGTTATGCTGTTATAATTTAAACAAACATTTTAAAGAAGAAGATGAGAATTTTTTTTTTTAAATACAGTATATAGATATGTGAAATATAATACAGATCCACTTTTTGACTGGCTGGAATGTCTTACACGTTTCCTTTTTAATAACAATTAAGCTTCTGTTTTTTTTCTGTAGTCGCTTCATTCTGCACATTCCCAGTGAAGAAAGGGACAATGCTATCAGAGTGTGCTTTCAAATCGAACTTGCCCATTGGTTTTACCTGGACTTCTATGTGCAGAATACACCAGGGTTACCTCAGTGTGGGATAAGGGACTTCGCGAAGGCTGATATCCTTTACAGAACATCACTTAGGATGCAAAACTATACAAATTGCTTTTAAATTGTGTGTTTTTCTTGACTTTTCATTACTTTTTAATCACTGCCCATTCCTGCTACCACAAGGTGAGGATGTTCAGAAGGTTTTAGATTTGTGGAAAGAGTATAAGATGGGTGTTCCTACATATGGTGCAATTATTCTGGATGAAACCCTGGACAACGTGAGTTTGTTTCAGTTGTAGTTTTTAATTTGTTCCATGCGAATGATTAAGTCTGATTTGAATAATTTTTTTTGCCCTGTAGGCTCTGTTGGTTCAGGGATACCTTGCTAAATCTGGATGGGGTTTTCCTAAAGGAAAAGTCAATGAAGCTGAAGCGCCACATGATTGCGCTGTTCGTGAGGTGAGGAAGCAAAGTTTAATGCAGAAGGTATGGTAGCTCAGTGGTCTGTGTTGGGCTATCAGTTTAAAAGATATGGATTCAAACTAAAGTTACTAATGTGGGTCCTTGAGCAAGTCCCTTAACCCTCAATGCTGTATGGCATACAGCTGTATATTTTATGACACCAAGAATCGAGTTAGGATGGAGTAATTTTTTTTTTTTTTTTCCACGTCATGGTTAATACAGCCATCCAAGTTAAATGGAACCTATAAGAAGTAATTTATTAGCAAATCAGATAAAGTTTTGTATTACCTTACATTATGTTAATTTTTTTAGGATCTACTTTACAAGTATTTTTTTATTAAAAGTCAATTGCAATGTGTGGCAGTGCAGCACTTTACTTTCTTCTATTGGTATATTGATCAGGCAGTGGAGGTCGCTGTTGCAGCGGCAATAATAAGTCTATCCTTTTCCAGCCTTGTATACGGTGTCCAGGGAGAAATTGGGGTTAGGTATCTTGCCCACTTCAGCCATTCAGCCATAGTACATGTTGGGGCTGAGAATCGAACCAGACCCCGTCAGTTCACAAGGCTGGTTCCTTAACCACTAGTCTAATACTGCCCATAATAATCTAATATAATGTCCATGGATCAGATATGCAGTTAAGCTCTTTTGTTTTTACATAATAAATAAAAACAAAACAAAACACCAAAATGAAAACAATGTTCAGTGATGAATCAGGAGTTTAAATCAGTTTTACGCTGTAGGTTTTGGAAGAGACGGGTTTTGATATTCGAGACCGTATCTGCAAGGACACCTACATTGAGCAGAAAATCACAGATCAGCTTGCACGGTTGTACATCATACCTGGAGTTCCAAAGGAGACCAAGTTTAACCCCAAAACCAGGAAAGAAATAAGGGTAAAAAAAAAGTTAACTTTCCCAAGTAACCAGTTGGTACTTGCTGTTTTTATTTCTCCCAAAACCACAATGCACCTGGTAATTAACCTTACAATGTTGTCACATCTTCTAGAACATAGAGTGGTTTCCTGTTGACAAATTGCCATGTCACAGAAATGACATGACTCCTAAATCCAAACTTGGTTTGGCACCCAACAAGTTCTTCATGGCTATTCCTTTTATGAGGTATTTTATTGTTTTTGATTTTATTTCTAGTGTAAAGTTCCTTTGATAATTATAGTCTGTTTATTTTGTTCTATGTTGTAGAGATGCTTTATTCATTATTATTTATTAGTTGTAATAAATCATGCTCAGTCAGATTTTCTTTGAGTCTCTATTATTTGGCATACATATTAAAATAGATTAAATAAACCATAAAATCAAAATAGCCCACAACAATGCTACAGTACTGTTTCTAGACCACAGAAACGCAAACCATCTGAAACATCAGATATGATATCATGATGTCTGCTCATGCCATAAAAGAAAACCAAAAGATGATCAAATTCATAAAACTGTATAAAAAATCTTCCATTTTAACTGCAGTATTAAATTGTCATGGATGATTTTAGGTTAATATTAGATAGACGTATCCCTTAATCTGCCATTTATGTTCACCAGTGTCTCAGTTAATGTTTCTGAAGTAAACAGACAACCATGCTACCAAAATCACTTTACTACATCAAACATTCCATTGACTTTTTATTCTCCCAACAGACAACTACGAGAATGGATAGCTAAAAATAAAGTGGAATCAACAAGCAGTGATGAGGATTTTATGTCCAATGGCAGCACACCTTGCAAACCTCTTCGGTAACTTTGCTTTTCTTGTTAAAAAAGTTGTCATAGAAACTTTATCTGATGTATTCTTTAGTGTAAACAAGAAATTCTAGCAAGTCACATGGCTAACTATACAACAATGTGATCATTATGAAAAGGAAGTTAAAGGAAATGAGACAATTCAAAGAAATTACATTCAAATATTCTCTTTCTGAGAACTAGGCCAAGGCGCTCGCAAATGCTGCTGGATGGATCTCCAGGAGATTGCTGGATGAAGCAAAAACCACAAAACTCTTTTGGACAACCTGCCCATTGTGAGCTTGTAGAGTTATTTAAGGTGAAGGTCAGTGTTAACTATCATACATTTATTCTAATGCTTTTGTTTTTTTCATTCTAATAAACTGCTAACTGCTTCCTCAGAACCATAATGCAAAATGCAATGGGAAGAAGCATCAGGATTCACCGAACCTGAAGAGGCCGAATGAGGTCAGTGATCGACAGGTTTGTACACTCATTTATGACGGTGAATGTGTTTAAGTTGGTATACAACTTTTTTTTTTTTGGTATATATCTTTCATGTAGAGAAACGAAAAGAAACTTCTGCCCAGAAGACTGCAGGACAACTTTGATGCTGGTATGTCTCTTTGAAGATTTATGGCTTTTAAATGCTAGAAAATTCATTTTATAGAATGGAAAGCCTTTATTGTCATTATACCCCACATACACAGTATACATCGTACAACGAGATTTAACTCCTCCTTAAAGTGCACATGGCGAAATATATAAGTAGAAAAAAACATTATAGAAAAAGACATCGTCATTCAGATGGCGTATGTGTTCACCTGCTGTATGAGCTTGTTTCACGTGGTGGTCTAAAATAATTTGGACCTGCTTTAGGTTTGATTTTGTTAAAAAAAAATTTTTTTTAACCTTCTGGTTAAAAAACATGTATTCGTTTTATCAGTTTCACGTACTGTATAGATGCACTGTCTTATTCAATTGCAGACTGATACAAAGCATATAAACTCGAAGATTTCTAAAATGAACTGTGAATTGAGGGAAAACTACTAGCTCTGACTTTATATTTACACGGTGATGCAAGAAGGTGACTATATAAAGTGCGTAGTATGTGAATGCAGTGTTTAAAACCGCCAACATAATAGTACCTGATCTGTGGCAGTCCCGACAGAGTTAGGAGGACAAATTTTGCAGATAGCATGACTATTCGCTGTTTGTAATTGTGATATCACAAATATGTAACTAATAAAGTAACATATAAAGAGTGTATGTGTTAAATAGACGATATGTTATCCAATCACTAAGCTCCTACGTCTTCGGTACTTATTATTTACTCATGTTAAATGTGCTATTTCATTATGGCACACTCAGTACAGTAGAAATATAACAGTCACTGTGGCTCGTCTGCAGGACAGTAAAGTAAAAAAGGGTTTTAGAAATTTATTTTAGTCTTAAACAATGCAGGGTTTTAAAATAAATATGACCACATTGTGTTTTGGTGATGATTACAGTTCGCACATTGTTCCTTCTTTATTTATTTTTATCAAAACTGCTTCTCCTCTAGATCCAGCAAGTGACAAGAATGGCATTAATGGCCTGTCCGATTCCAGCTGTGGGGAACATGAGCAGATGTTTTCCTCAAAGTCCTTTCTCAACTTCAAGTTTGATCGTGAGGCAATCATGAAGTCATGCTTTGACTCCTGACGGCAGTCTCAGTTTCCTCATTTTTAACTGTATTCAGTCATGTTCTCCTGGGTATGAAAGATATTTCATGTTCTATATTAAAGGACCATCGTTAGAATAATTGATGGACCAATATGACAGAGTATAATGGGGTTTAAAAGTATAAGATCGCATTGAAAAGACACACTTTATCAAACCCAGAAAGAAGTAGAGGGTTAGTATTATAGCATTCATACACTTAAGTGCATCAGATGCAGCAGCTTTGTTTTAAACACAATGTGGTTTTAATTAAAATCATTTACTGTATTGCTATGTGTGCAAAGCTATAAGGGTCGTTTGAATTCATGCTGATTTTTATTTTTATTTAATTTTTTAGTTGATCATGATTCATTATTAGTTTCTGATGACCAAAAGTTTTTTTTTTTCTTTAATTGTAATTGATTGTAAAATCTCAATCTCATAATTGGGTTAAAATCTTTAATAACCCGTTCTGTTGCACATGATGCAGGTTGCAGCCATTTTTTAATATTGTATTGAAAACAATTTACCAATAATCCAATAGCATCCAACAAATGTCCTGTCAATGTTCAGGATCAAGTAAAATATTTTGCTTTGTTCTTGGATTTTAGGACGAGCATTTAAATATGATGCTTGAGTTAACAGTTTAGATCCCAAATAGGTGGGAAGTGCAGGTTTGTTAGGTCAATTTAAATGTTAATTCAGCTATTTTATGGACTGAACAATTGAAAGACTAAATATTGTTAATGTCTTTGTTATAGGTTAAGAATGCACTGTTCTGACTTTTACCTCCTGAGATTTTACCTTTTATAGATTTTAGTTTATAGCAAATAAACAAAATAATTTTGTTAATATTAGATAAATTGACACCTAAAAGTTTTTCAGGTTTTTTATACATTTTTTTCAAACTTTTTGAGCAGAAATTAAAAACCTGTAACACTTTATTTTAGAATGAGCCTCACATGGAAGCAGGAGGCAAATAATGTGAACGTCAGGGGAAGTGGGGTTTAGTTGTTTTTTTTCCACACTGCTCTGTGAACATGTCCTTTACAGGGAACATATTTAAATATATAACTTTTTTGCATGCCATTTATGCATTGTATACCTGTGACATAATTTTAGGTTTTTATATTTACCAAAATGTTCATTCAATTTCGGTGCATTAAATGTGTAGAAGTTTGTTCCCATTGGAGGATTTCTTAATATTTTTTAAAAATATAAATTCACATGGAAACCTGTTTAAGATCAGACAGATCAGATTGTCCCTACTTCACCCATTTAGATTTAGAGATAAGAAATTCATTTGGGAAGTTTAAGCTTGTTTGACTTCAGTGTTTATTATATATATTGTATTAATTTTTTATTTTGGCTACAGTTATATATCAAGGAAAACAAACTGATATCTTTGGTCATCTAATTCATTCACCTTTGGTTTACCAAGGGTACATTCAAGATTTGGTAGACCTTAAGGTGGGATTTTAACAAAAGTAACAGACCCCCCCCCCCTCCTTTGAATTTACACCACAGTGTCAAGCCCTTTGTTTTGCCCCATTTTAGGTATAGAATACTTTTTTATACTCGGGACCTAAGACCTAAATGACAAGTTTTTACTGTTGCACATGATGCTATCTGCTGTTTACTGTTTAATGAAGCTACCAGCTGAGGACCTTGTCTAATCAAACTACTGAGTTTAAGCAGCTTAACTTAATTTCAAAGCAGTCCTCCAACTCTGGGAATGTAACCCCCTCGCATTTCCTGACCTAATTAACACCATTGTCTTGCAAATACCCAATTAGCATTTAAACATGGTTATGGATGAGCTAAACACCATTACTATGATGATTGCATATAAAAACTTTTTCATGTTTTGCACTGTAACTGTAAACTCACATGGTGACAAGTTTTATGACAGGATGATAAACACATTGCAGTTATTGGCACCTTTGCCAGTATTATTGTGTTTGATGCAGTTGTTATGACATTTGGTACTTGATTGTCTTCTGTAGTCGTTAATGAGATTTTAAAATTGCACAACAATGTATTATGATCCCCTGAGGTCCATGGACTTATCTTCACCTACAGGTCAACAGTCTGGTTTAACAGGTGGCCGAATTTATTGCTTTATGTCATGCTTATTATTTCACCATAAATTAAGAATATTTACCATATTTAGAATTGTTATGGTAATTATTTTAAAATAATAATTCTCTGGGTAACACTAATTGATATTTGGTTTGAAATCATTTGATCGGATTGATTTTCACATATTTTAATCTTTGCTTTGCCTTTTTTTAACCAAAGGAGCCACTAATTTCCGGTGCTGACCGTAGGTCTGATTACAAAATGCGTCATATAGCATACAGTAAAGTAAATGAGAATTCTTGATGTACAGAGATTTGAAATTGTACAAACTGCAAGCTTAAGATCTGAGAAGGTGACACATTTTTATATTGTTCATCATGCATTCACTCCGATTAAGAAACGATTTCTCATGCCATATTGAAACCTACCTGTTTAAATGTTTTAGCCATTTTGAACCATGTAGTTTGGCTACAAATTTGTGCTCGAGTGCCATATGTTGCTGTTTTCTGCTTCCGATCATTTGACTAAATTGACACTTGGTTTAGTCTGCTGGAATATTAGCATTTGTTCACTCTAAAATGTTCACTCTGTTGTTTTTAAAGAAGCAGCTGCAATTTTATCATGCTTCAAAAATGGCTGGAATTTTATGTGATGTGTTATTCTGCTTAATCTTCATTTCTTGTATATTCATTGTTCTTGAAAGTGGCACTGACATCGAAGGTAAATGCAGTTAATGTGGAAATATTTGGGTTCTGGATAAAAAAAAGAATGTACTTTTGTTCAGTGGTTATTTCAGTTTCAAAGTTTATAAATGTTTTTTTTAATAAAGTAACTGCATTTTGCAGTAAAACTTCTTACTTGCAATCAGAACATAGGTTCTCAAAATGTATTTATTGCTACAAAAAAAGAAAAGTGTGTGTGTGTTTTTTTTTTTTTTTTTTTGCTTTCTTTTAGGATTCCCCAGAAATAGTTATGGGCATAGTCTGACACAGACTCATTAATCAAGACCTGCTGTAATACAGAGATGACTCTCACTGTGTGGCCAGGCTCAGGTATCACATCTGATTAAATAAACAGTAGGCAACAGGTCCAGAATAGTTTCTTGAATAATGGAAAAACTAAATGACCCCAGGTATGTTTATGAAGGACTGTGTATTTGTCTGTCTGTGTCCTATTTAAAACAGTCAACCAATCCAGCATGTATAAATAAACGTGTCACTAGTTTGTCTTCAAGTTTATATCAAGGTAAAGTTTGTATTTTGAATACTCAGTGTGGCTGTACTTTAGGAAGCTTTGAAAAGAATCCAGCCATCCATTATCTTCCGCTTTATCCTCTATTAGGGTCGCGGGGGGGTTCCTCATGTCCATCCAGGGAAGAACGTTTTGGGCGCAGGGCAGATACACCCAGGACAGGGCACCAATCTATCGCTGGGTACACACTCACTCACACAGACACACACACATACACACTATTATATGGGGCAATTTGGAGAACTCCATTGACTTGATCCATGTTTTTGGACTGTGGGAGGAAACTGGAGAAC
The DNA here is from genome assembly GCA_019802435.1 of Corydoras maculifer. Lineage (NCBI taxonomy): Eukaryota > Metazoa > Chordata > Actinopteri > Siluriformes > Callichthyidae > Corydoras > Corydoras maculifer. The sequence continues at coordinate 172,095 of JAFMOD010000759.1, forward strand.
CCGGAGGAAACCCACACGGACACGGGGAGAATATGGAAACTCCACCCAGATGGGGATGCGACGGGAATCCCTAGTGCTGAGGGGAGAACATACTAACCACAGTGCCGCCCGTTGAAAAAAATCAACTGAGTAATTTTAAATCTGTACCTTGTGTAGTGAATCAGTTCAGAACACTGGTTCTGAATGCAAATCGAAGAAAGACTTTGTAAAGACCTTGTATATAACTTGCAGTTTTGGTGTCTAATACCAAATTATAGCATTGCATCATTATTTTTTGTAGCCCATTCTGGTTGATTCTTTTGTTTTTGTGGTGGAGACTGCATAGCGTTTGATGTTATTTAGATTGTCTTCTAAATCATTCATTCATTCATTATCTCCCGCTTATCCTCTATTAGGGTCGCGGTGGGGTTCCCCATGCCCATCCAGGGGAGAACATCTCGGGCGCTGGGCAGATAGACCCAGGACAGGGCGCAAATCCATCGCTGGGCACACAGTCACTCACACAGACACACTCTATATGGGACAAAATTTTGAGAATTCAATTAACTTGTTCCATGTTTTTGGACTGTGGGAGGAAACCGGAGAACCCGGAGGAAACCCACGCAGACACGGGGAGAACATGGAAACTCCACCCTGATGGGGATTCGAACCGGGAATCCCTAGTGCTGAGAGGCGAACGTGCTAACCACTAAGCCACCGTGCCGCCGTCTTCTAAATCAGTATTAAGTTATTTTTTTGCTAAATATGATTAGGCAGTTAACAATAAAAAAAATTAATTCGCTGAAATTTATTTAATGTTATATTCACTTATACTGATCAGAGTCACTTCTGTTTCCCAAAGCCTCAGATCCATCACAAAAAAAGTAGTATGTAGTAGTATGTTTGTAGACTGTGTTTAAAATCCATGTAGGTGTGCAAAGAACATGCAAACTTCACACAGAATGCAGGTATTGATCCCAGGACCTTCAGTGTGGAGTAAAAGTGTCATTGGTAAGACGTGTTTCTTAAATTCAAAGATAAAAATGCTGACACTGCATTATTAATTGAGATTTATTGACAATTTTAGCAACGAAATGTACGCCTTTTGTTTTAATGTTGAAAATGTTATTAAAATAGTAATTATAACAGCTATTGTTTCAAAACTACAAAAAAATATAAAAATATATTTTAAAAAACGAGTCATGATGAACTTACAGGCCTTTTCACTCTTAAATGTTGAGAGAAGAACTGTAAATAGATCACAATTCAACTGCTTTAAATATGTGCCTTCACACTTGACCCCCTGTGTTCTGATCTCCCTTTCCCGCTTCATATGCAAACAAACGAGGACATCATTTCCACCTGAAAAGCTTTTTATTTTTAACTTCTGGGAGGAATAAGCTCAGAAATAAAGTAACGAGCTCAGCCATTTATTTCTATTAAAATAAATATTTAGGTTAACAAATTAGGAATTGTATAAACTTGATGTATCACTTTATGCACAAGCTTAAATACTGTATAATGTTAACTAAAGGATGCAATTTTTTTTTTAGAAACACAAGCTCTTTCTCTGAAGCTGTTCTAGCTACAAAGTGGGAGGGGGCAGTTTATTTTGGGGTGTCATAAAAAATCCTGTGGTTAAAAAATGTAGATGTCTCAATACTTTTAGCCATACTTTGTATTTCTATTGAATAGTATTTTAGTACTAGGCGTACCAGTGTTAGTTAACAGGAAAGGTATTTGTCTTCTGAAATAGAACATTCTGGGTGAAGGAAACCAAATGACAAACGTCTGAAGTGTTGATAAATGATTTTGTTTTCAATGCTGAGAAACCAAAAGCTGCTCTTTAGTTTTTGTTGTTTTCTTTTATAATTTTACTTTAACAATTTCTGACATTTAACCTTCCTCAATTCCGTATTTGATTATGGTATGTATTATACCTACATTATTGTGCTTCTCCAAATTTTGATCCCAATATTATTCAATTAATATTCATTCATTCATTCATTCATTATCTCCCGCTTATCCTCTATTAGGGTCGCGGTGGGGTTCCCCATGCCCATCCAGGGGAGAACGTCTCGGGCGCTGGGCAGATAGACCCAGGACAGGGCACCAATCCATCGCTGGGCACACACTCACTCACACAGACACACTCTAAACGGGGCAATTTTTGAGAATTCAATTGACTTGATCCATGTTTTTGGACTGTGGGAGGAAACCGGAGAACCCGGAGGAAACCCACGCAGACACGGGGAGAACATGGAAACTCTACCCAGATGGGGATTCGAACCGGGAATCCCTAGTGCTGAGAGGCGAACGTGCTAACCACTAAGCCACCGTGCCGCCTTCAATTAATATTATAGAATTAATTCATTCAATATCTCCCGCGTTGTCCTCTATTAGGGTCGCGGTGGGGTTCCCCATGCCCATCCAGGGGAGAACATCTCAGGCGCTGGGCAGATATAGGACCCAGCATATAGAATTACATTACTTAATAAAGAACTACAGAGCATGAGAAATGTATCAACATGTGAATAAAAAAGTAGATTGAGAACCCAGTTTGATTTAATGAGATATAAAAACTTTAGCAGCATATGCTGCATGACTTAAAAATCCTAAAGGCAGGTGAAGCAAAAGTAATAAACAAATGGTCATAAGGATTACAAGTAAACAGTGTTTGGTGGAGGTGTAAACACACTCAAATTTTACCACAGAAGCTTGGATATCTGATCAGTGACCACACTGAGGTATGACATGAAATGCCTTTGACCATATTTTTATTCATTTATACAGGAATCTGTGCCATGATAAAGTTCCACTCATTCTATAACCTCATTCCATCTATTTTAACATGTTTTAAAGTCATTTGTCTAGATTTCCCTTTTAAATCCTGAGCTCCAAGTCATGAAAGGTGTATGGCTGGGTGTATCCAGTCTGCATTGAATTTACAGACATATAAAACTTCTTCCTCAAATCTGTACAACAAAAACAGACTTACTTAACTTTATATTCCATTTCTTTATATAGTTTATTGTTAAACTTATGTTGCTTGCTGTGCTTTATGTACAGATATATTAAGCATTCCAAAATAACTCTATTTCTTAAACTTACAGGTTTGTGCAGATTCCACTTAATTTTGGGGCTTATTCCTGCCAAGTTAAAAACAATGAGCGGTAGCTCGGTGGTTAGGGGTTCAAATCCCAAGTCCACTGAAGTTACCAATGTGAGTCCTTGAGCAAGACCCTTAACCCTCATTGCTCCAGGGATGTTGTGAGTAACCCTGTGCTCACCTTGTAAGTCGCTTTGGATAAAAGCGTCCAATAAATGACCAAATGTAATTAAATTTCCAGTTTATTTGCATATAAAGCAGAAAAAGTGAGCTCAGAACACAATTGGTCACGCAAAATGTGTTACTTTTGGGTGTGAATGCACATTCTAAACCTCCATGTGCTATATTTAAGTGACCAGGTCTGAACTGAGCATCACAGAATGGTCTGTATGATCCCTTGGCTAAAATTTATCAAAGGCTATAGTGACCAAAACAAGGTTAACATAAGTCCCTGAATCAAACATGAGATCCCTCTTTAATCCTTCCAGCATGGTTAACAAATAGGACAGTGCAATAAAATGTAATTAACATACAGTATTTTGTGGAACCTCATGAGTGATTTAAATGTTAATGCTGGTTTTTGTGTATGTCAAGTGTTCTGCATCTGAAACTGGCTGGCTTTAAAATGCGTATGAAAGGTCGTGTGAAAAAGGTGAGGGTGGGGTGTATATTATCTGCTAACATGACATACATTATGTTAATCCATCATTAATATTACTGCCGAAATATGTTGTTTAAAATAAAATGACATCAGTAAATATGGACCATATGGTCCAATAATTTTATAAAAAGTTACATTTGAAAATCAGATCATCAGTTGTTAGTCTTACTCTGTAAACTGTCATTCAATATTCAGAAGAATTAAACATTTGTAGAGTTAATATGCAACCTTGGGCAGAGCAAGGTGTTTGGAGGAAATGGATTGAGGGTGGCATTTAAAAGACTGCAAGTCCAGAGGGAGCTAGAGAGAAGGAGTGATGTACTGTGCACCTTCTGATAAACCCTGATTGGTAGTTTTCCTCAGGACTGCCTTTAAAGCTCCACCCCAGGTGACAGTCTCATTAGTCACTGGAGCTCAGACGGGGTTTTTGTGTATATATCAATGTGTGTGTGTATTCATTGGTATGCATATCTCTGTGAGGGCTATTACTCAGTGATACAGAGGACAACAGCAGAGGTCAGAATGCTTTTACAACTTTGCATCACTTTTCTCATTCTCCAGAATGAGGTGTTGGGGGACGATTCTTCTAATGAAGAAACTGATAGCAATGAACATGATTCTGCTAAAAGTAAGTACATTAAGTTGCTATTGAGTTGATTCATGTGAATCTTATGAAATCTCAATCTTGAAGTTATGCTGAAAAAACTTTCCTCCTTTGCTTTTGAAAAATTGTTTTTTTGTAACCAATTAAATTTCCAGGTGGAAACCTAATTAACAAATTGCTAATCATCGGCATGGTAAATTGCTGATTAAGGTTTTCCATGTGTGTAATTTTTAATTGATGGTCTGAAAATGTAATTACTACAGACTACAGTCCTTAAGTTACAAATTCCAAAATTTTTGATTTAATTTAATTGTTTAAAGTACCAGGTTATTCACATCATAAAAAGACAATTGAAAAGAAAAAATATACAGGAACATAGAATGTTTGTCATTTATCATGTGCAGCACATGATATTGTGATAACATTCAGGGAATCAGGACCTACAGAGCAGGGTGAGAACCCAGTGTTGAAACTATTATTCAGCAGTTCTGAGGAAATCTGTTGTCACCTAACAGATTGTATCAATGCAGCATGAAACTCCACTTTCAAAGGTGAATGTCTCGCATTAATTCTGCTCAAAATTAAAGAGACCAACTGTGTAAGTTAAAGAAAAATGTATGTAAGTTAAAGGCTTGTAAGGCTATGTAAGTTAAAGAAAAACTTGTATTTGAAAGACATATAAAGCCATGAAGCTGACAAATTTACATGCATGAGTCCAGTGTTGGGTCTAAATGTGTTTAACAGGTCTGCCTAGTCTGTTTCTGTCTTTTGTTGAAAATGTATAGGGCATCATAACGAGAAGAATCACACAACAGTGTTTTACCACAGACTGACGAGGAGCTGTTTCAAGCTGTTAATTGTAAAAAAAAAAAAATTTTTTTAAATTGCTAAGAAAACATTAATAATTTTCATGCAATGAGGTCAGTTATTAAACCCGTCTTTGTGCATAAATCAGATGAATTGGGTCAGTTGTTTTTGAAAATGAGTATGTCCTGAGAAAATATGCTGTGAGTAATGAATGTTGTTAACCAGTAAAAAAAAAAAAAAACTGATGACTCATGTTGATTCTAATAATTACACTGTAAAGGTGATTTTTTTTTTTCTTCTCTCTTTATTCAGTTAGAAGTTTGTGAAAAACAAAAAAGCCAGTCTGTTTAACTTAAAGTATAGAATATAACATTTGTCATTTAGTTTATAAAGGGTCATCTTTTTCCTTCCAAATCCAAATTTGCTTGGTGATGGTAAATTATCCAAAGGTGTAAATGTCCGCAGTATTTGTCTGAAATTAGCTAAGGGTCATGGCTTAAAAATAAAAATAATTAAAAAATCATAACATATTAGAAATGGTGTTTGTACATGGTGTAAAAAAGTAACCATATTCACTGATTGGAAGAAAATATTAAAAGAAATGGTGTATAAAATAGAAATAATCCTTTACAAAATTGAATCTACCCTGTCAATGAAAGCCGGCAAGTTTGGGACACTGTTGGGGCATATTCCCATAAGTATCACATAGGGGCATGTTTTCATTCCTCCTTTCGAGGAGTGTGTTAAGCCTTTGAGGCATGAAGCTAGTGTTCTGTGGATCTCAAGAGAAGGATTATAATGAGCGTGGCAGGGAGTATTTCTCTGCCATTAAACTGGTAATAGCAATGCAAATTGCATTGTCACCACACTACACAGCACAGACAAAAGTGGCAATGGAATGACATTCTTATTGGCCTGAGATTTTCCATCCAATCAAAACACCCAGCAAGAACTTAAAAGAAGCACAACCTCAAACACTTTATTAAACTGATGCTTTTATTAACCATTAGTGAGAGAGTTCATAACGACTACATCACCCTATTCAGTGAGAATAAGAGTTTCTCAGCATTATTTTTGCTCATCTGAAGAATGACTTGGCAGAATGATCACTCGCTCATGATGCCGGCTGTGGGTGGTTTTATGTGTGGTCTTGTGAAATTTTAAACTGTACTGTGAATTGTGTTTGACTAACCAGTTTTCTAAAGGATTATTTCTATTTTATATACCAATTGTTTTCATGTTTTCTCCTAATCTGTGAACATGCTTATTTTTTACACCATGTGGAAACACCATTTCTAATATGTTAGGATGTTTTGATTTTTATTTTTAAGCCATGGCCATTAGCCAATTCTAAATACTATAATACAGACATTTACACCTTTAACCAGCAGAAAAACAATGTCATAGTGTTTCTGTGACGAGAACAAGCTTTCCTCTCAATGATAACTTTTTAAAAAAATTTTTTAGTTCTGTTCAAGTGGATGAATAATATTTACTTTGTTACCCATTTGCCCTTGCTGAGTAACAGGATTCAGTATTAGCATAGGATTTGTTAGGCACACTGGGTAGCAACATCACAACAGCAAGAAGAATGCACAGTGTTGGTTATTTACACCTGAAGTTTGCATGTTTTCTTACATATGGACTAAACATTTTAATATTTACACTAATTTAGAAAACTACAATAATGTAACACAATGTTCTGTAATTTTCAAATGATGTTGCATCATATGCATTAATCAAAGAACAAAAATTTCATACATATTCATATATCCCAGCATTTGGTACAAATGAACAAAGAATCTTTTAAATAAGTGCCAATTTAGTCTTGTAATAATCTGGTAAGTACATAAGCCAGTTCTTTGGAAGATTTAATACAAATTATACACAAATTTTCAGCATTCACTGGTAAAACCACACAAGTTTACATCCTCTTTCAAAAACCTTATGTGATTTTATTTTAAAGTGAAATATGACTGGTGTTCGCACAACATGGTTGAAAGGAGCAGATTTGTTTTGTGTTACAGAGATTAAGTTACATATATTTTTATATTGTTCTAATGAGATCTCATATATAGACTTTATTAATCACTAGTAGAAAATAAAAACTTGAAGGTTTTAGGACGAAAGCATAAACTGAGAGGCAACTAGATTTCCTGAATACAATCCTCCAAATTACACGAAATAAGCACAAAATTAATTTACTGACATTGACTGTTTGGGCCCATAATCTAAAACTTGTGGAACTTAAAATCCAAAAGATGTATTTGTTTGTAGTTTCCTGAGATATCTTTGACAAAACAATCTGACATTGCAACTTTCACCTTCTTTATTTTTGATTGTAGTTACATATTTTAAGAATAGTACCTTGAATAAAATAAGTTTATTGTTAGATTTTGAGTAAGATCAAAATTCATTGCACATTGAGCTGTAGTTGTTATTAAGGGTTAATGAAATTTGTTAGTTACATAAACCTTCTGAATGTTCTGTTCAGTGTTACCTTATGTTCCACCTGTTTTTCGTTTCACAATTGCTTCCTAAGTAGCAAACTAAATGCCTCATTTGTAACTGAAGCACTGGATACCATGTAAGCTAACAATGCTGTACTGAGTCTTGGTTTCTGTCAGCGAGCTGGCAAAATTTTCTTGATGCGGCTGAGAATAAAGCTTAGCCTTATGAGAATAATGCCTGCATTCACCTCGCTGGATAAACCAGGGATTGTGTAAGAGTGAAGGAAGAGAGCAAAGAATACATTTCCCCTGAGTACCTGTTACTGCCCCACACTGAGTATGTAACCAAGTCTGTCTTCTGCATTACAGGTTCTGAACATCACTGGGGCTATCAAGGTAAATAATGAATTACATTAATCAACATGATCACATGATATTAAATAGATTGCTGTAGCAAAAAGTCTTTATCACCTTAACCTACATTTTACTCTTACTACAAAACATGATTGATTTTTGTATTTTTTTTGAAGGATGGATTCATTCAGTCCTCTAAAGATTATTTTCACCAATAAACCATGTTTTAAGGTTGCCCATAATACATCTTATTTGCAATAGTAGTTACCTTTGATAAGATAAGCCGGCAGTGTTTGTATTTTATCTAAATGTCTGTTGTGGCCAATAGTCACTGACATTAAAGTGCAAGAGTCAGGCTGTTAGGTAGTTAACCCTTAGACTTCAAACAAATTAGCAGCCTGTGCTTCTTTGTATCTTTTTGGTACAACTAATAATAATAACATTGTTTTGCATTCACAATGTAATATTAATACTGCAAGATATTGGAGTTTGCAGAAATAATATTTCTATTTAATAAATAAATAGCTTTCCCTTCTTTGAAAGATTAAGACTATGCATGACTGTTCTAACATCACTGCTCCTACCAGTGTTTTTTTATTAACTAATATCACAGGGGTGATAGCAATGTCAGCAGTTGCCTTCTCGTCTTTCAGATCAGCAAGCTTGGTTGACTGCTTTCAAGGATTGCAATGGAAAATCGCAGTCTCCTATTAACATAGAGACTGGCAAAGCCATCTACAAACCCAGTTTGCCTGCTATTAAGTTGGAGGACTATGATTTAACAGGTCAAGCTGCTTTGACGCTACAAAACAACGGACATACCTGTAAGTCAGTCCAGTTTAATTTCCATGTTTGTCTTTTCATTCATTCATTCATTCATTATCTCCCGCTTTATCCTCTATTAGGGTCGCGGTGGGGTTCCCATTGCCCATCCAGGGGAGAACGTCTCGGACGCTGGGTAGATACACCCAGGACAGGGCGGCAATCCATCGCTGGGCACACACTCACTCACACAGACACACTCTATAGGGGGCAATTTTGAGAATTCAATTAACTTGATCCATGTTTTTGGACTGTGGGAGGACACCGGAGAACCTGGAGGAAACCCACGCAGACACGGGGAGAACATGGAAACTCCACCCAGATGGGGATTCGAACCGGGAATCCCTAGTGCTGAGAGGCGAACGTGCTAACCACTAAGCCGCCGTGCCGCTTTTTGACTTTTAAACCTGAATAATTAAACTTTTTTTTAATTTACAATCCGTATAAAATATGAATCTTGTTACTGTCCATCAGTGCTGCTCTCTCTGCCCAACACCATGCGTGTAGTGAAGGGATTTGATCAAGTCTATCTGGCTGACCAGCTTCATTTCCACTGGGGGACTGTAGAGGTTCCTGGATCAGAACACACCGTTGATAATGTTCACTTTCCAGCTGAGGTAAAGGGAGCTTTGTTTGTATTAATTATTGTAAGAATGCACGTCTACAAATATGGGATCTAAAAAAAACACTCTTTATATACACATGGTTACATCATGTTTACACAAAACCTGTTGACCTTGATGGTGTGAAGCACTGACCCCATCTCACTGTAACCTTTTGCCTTTCTTCCCCAGATCCACGTGGTTCATCATAATTCAAAATACCCAAATATTTCTGTGGCAGCAAGCAAACCAGATGGACTGGCCGTGCTGGGAGGTTTCATTGAGGTAAGATTTGGACTTCTGAAGAAAATTATGAAATGTGATTGTATAAATAAAATTGAAAATCCTTTTAAAGTTTACATGACACATTTAATGTATAATTGTACTTTTATATAATGTCCAGAAAGGGTGGCATGGTGGCTTAGTGGTTAGCAAGCTCGCCTCTCAGCACTAGGGATTCCCGGTTCGAATCCCAATCTGGGTGGAGTTTCCATGTTCTCCCCGTGTCCATCTGGGTTTTCTCCAGGTTCTCCGGTTTTCTCCCACAGTCCAAAAACATGGATCAAGTCAATTGAGTTCTCCAAATTGCCCCATATAGAGTGTGTGTGAGTGTGTGCCCAGCAATAGATTGGCGTCCTGTCCTGGGTGTGTGTGCCCAGCGCCTGAAACGTTCTCCCCTGGAGCTCCCCGGTTTGATTCCCGTTCCCACCGAGTACGATGGCTAAAGTGCCCTTGGGCAAGACGCCTAACCCGAGGCTGCCCGCCCACTCCGGGCACTTGTGCTCTCTTTACTCAGTGTGTGTGTGTGTGTGTGTGTGTGTGTGCGCGCAGTGTATGGATCATTCAAAATAAATTAATAGAAATTAGCAGTTATTTTATTATTTGCAAATGGCGTCTCAACATTACTAATTATTTGAACTTTCATATTAGAAAGATCCCTCTTTGATGATGTGCAGTAGCGTAGCATTTTATCTTGGAGATGTGGCTGATTAGATTTTGAATAAACTTTGAGCACTTTAGGGGCTCTGTTGAAATCAACAGCCCGTCACAGTCAACAGAAAAGCTTAATAGAAGTGAAGCAGTTATTTCTTTCTTTTCTTTTTTTTTAAGTTTCAGAACACTGGTTTGCTTTGACATCACTATCTCTCCTTCATGAAACCTAATGGGTTGCAAAGGATAACGTGGTGTTCATTCTGGAATATTATAAATATTGTCAGATGCTGAAACATATTATAAATACGAAGAATTCCGTTATCCACTAACCAACCGTTCCTTTTATTGCAGCCACTGCTACACTCTGTGGATGGTGAACATACTTGTTAGTCAACGTAATTAGGATTATTAAAAAAAAAAGCTTATAGACTAACCGTTCATGTGCAAATACATCCTTTAACAGATTGGTGCATATTAGCAAAGATGATTTTTACTCCTATTGAATTTTTTTTGTAACTTGTAAAGGCTTCTTTTTTGTGACTTGGCTGTTATTATGTCTGAAATCTTCAAAATGATAGTGTTTACAGTTGGCAGTGCAGATTTTGTGAAGTAATGTATATGTATTACCAGTAAACCTGAAATTTAAATTGTTTCTATTACAGATTGGTCTTCACGAAAATGAGAACTATGAGAAAATCTTGTCTGTTATTAAAAATGTTAGCATACAAAGTAAGTAAAAATCCCTGTAAGACTATAATCGTCATCTAAAGTCGACTGTTAGAGTAACATTTTTGTTCTATTTACAGAGACAAACGCTCAGATTCAAGGATTTAATGTCCGTCACCTTCTTCCAAAACATTTGGACAGATTTTTTAGGTACACTGGATCCCTAACAACACCACCGTGTTTCCAATCAGTGAACTGGACTGTGTTTAATGATACAATTAAAGTCTCCAGGAGACAGGTCAGTCAGTTTCAAAGCTCTCTATAAAACATTTTTAATTGCTATGCTACTAATTTACATTTATTGAATATAATTTATTGGCTATGTTAAATGTTATTGTTATAAAATGTGTAGAAAATGCACCTAAATCATTACTTTCTATTGGGCGTTTCTTTTGGACATCACGGTGGCTTAGTGGTTAGCATGTTCTCCTCTCAGCATTAGGGATTCCCAGTTCGAATCCCCATCTGGGTGGAGTTTCCATGTTCTCCCCGTGTCTGCGTGGGTTTCCTCCGGGTTCTCCGGTTTCCTCCCACAGTCCAAAAACATGGATCAATTCAATTGAGTTCTCCAAATTGCCCCATATAGAGTGTGTGAGTGTGTGCCCAGCAATAGATTGTGCCCAGCAATAGACTGTCCTGGGTGTATGTGCCCAGCGCCCGAAACTTTCCCCCCTGGATGGGCATGGGGAACCCCCCCGCGCGCACGACCCTAATATAAGATAAAGCAGATGATAATGGATGGATAAGTTTCTATTGTTTATTTGAACAGCCTCAGGTTTGTGTAAATTATGTGAACAACTCTTGTGTTTTATTATTTTTATTTTCTGTGTATGTAGTGTACTTGTAAACAGTTACAGTATCATATTTCGTTCTCTGTTTCGGGTTACTGAAGGAGGTCAAGGATAATGCTTGATTATTACTGGATAAATATAGATTTGTGACAAAATTCAATGAAAGTGGTATATGGTTACATATGATCATATTACTGGTAACTTTTTTTTTAGCTTGCTGCATTAGAAGACACATTGACAGTAAGACAAAACCAGCTTCTGTCCAAAAACTTTCGAACTCCACAACTTCTGCATGGGAGACAAGTGCTGGCCTCTTTCACAAGTTCATCCTTGAGTGAGTGAAGCTTATTATTAAAGCTTGAAAAAAGCTCTGAATTGATCATTTGTTTTTTGTTTTAATATTTATTTTCTGTATCACATATTTGTATTTTGTATCACAGCAAATACAGTTATTAAAGAAATGTTTTTTGGAAAATATAAATTGACTAGAAAGTTATAAAAAAATGTAGTGATCCATATAAAAAAAAAAATTGTGCCACCCACATATGAGCTGCTTCAAGTCAAAACATTGAAATTAAAGACAAGAAGAATACAAAATAATACAGTAAGAGAACTGTCTCATCCTCAAAAAAGTGTCCACCAGATAATGAATGTTCAGATGTACGTATACATAACATGGCTTCACTTATACTGTCTCATGTTATAAAAGTTTAGCTTTTTTTTTTTTTTTATAGAATCCCTGCTTCATCTCATACAGGCTGTTTTGTGTCACTTACAAAAACACAACAAGCCTAATGGAATAAATCCATAGCTTAAAGTTGGCAATCTAAGATCTTTCAATTCATCAATCCTCTATACCCTGTTTCTGTATCCCAGCATCTCTAATTCTACTAAATCTTCTTAAGTTCTTGGCAGTTCAGTCCAGCACACAGTTTCTTTAATCTTTTCAGATCGTGTTAACAGTTTGCACCGTTGATTTGTGAGATCTTCATTTATTTTGTGGGTATTGAAGATTTTTGTTTGTGATCTTAAAATGTGCCTGTGGTGGATAAGTGTAACACAAGATTCAAAGAATATCAGGATATATTACCAGGAGTACTTGGTTTGTTGACTAGTCTTGTATATTAATTTAGCTTGCCAATATAAAGATTTTTTTTTAAAAATGAAGAACATGTTTATATAAAGTATTAGTGCTTTACTTTTTAAATGAAATGTAATTACATTTTCTATAAAACGTTAATAATAAACCCTTGATGTTTACAGGTAGCAAAGCAAGTATGTCATCAGAAGAAAACGGTTTCAGCAACGTTCCAAGAAGTGACTCAAATGGTGAGTAACAGTATTTTAACTAAAAGCAGAGAGGGAGAATTAAAATGTACCTTTATATTTACATTTGGTCATTTATTGGACGCTTTTATCCAAAGCGACTTACAAGGTGAGCACAGGGTTAAACACAACATCCCTGGAGCAATGAGGGTTAAGGGTCTTGCTCAAGGACCCACATTGGTAACTTCAGTGGACCTGGGATTTGAACCGCCAACCTTCAGATTGATAGCCCAACACCCTAACCACTGAGCTACCGCTCCCTACTTGTTATATTACAAATAAAATGCTTTATAATCTGCACAAAATTAATAAGTAGGCAAATCTGTTATTTTCTTAGTTCATAAATATTTCATCTTACTTTTTTGCTGTTATTACTTATAATCAATGAATGAAGATAATTTGAAGAGTGGTGTTCTGATTTTTTTTCTCTCATAATGAACATGCAAAAACTGTTCCATTAAAAAAGCATCATATGGATGACATCAATGATATGCTGTAATAATTAATGTCACTTCCCACATGAAACAGAGAAGTAAGAAAAGCTTCGTTAGAACAGAAATAATATTTTGTAAAGAGGTAGATTTTTACAATTGAACACACTCCAAAAGTCCAATATATTTTATTGGAGCAGATTGGGAACTGACTACAGACTGAGTACTTTTTAATAGCAGCTGAACTGTTTAATGCAGACTTCTCTGTATTAACTGCATTTTAAATATATATGTATTTTGTTGACTAAATAAACAATTTACTTTACTTTCCTTTATAGGTGGATTTTCCAGAGGTACGTTATTTTAAAGTAAATTTCAAAGTTTCACATTCCACTGTCGCTGTTGTTCACTTGGTCACGTTCTCCGTGCAGGTGATCTCCTGGCCGTTGCCTTTGGAAGCTTATTTGCAGTGACTTTGCTGGCGTTCTTCATGTATGCTTATCAACAACGGAAAAAGTATGTAGTCCAAATCTAAGTGCTAGTTGAGAGTGTAAGAACAAACTTGTGCCAAAGTGTAAAACCTTAATGACCTTCAGTTCAGTGCTCATAAACAAACCTGCATTTTCCTGATGCAGAGTTGAATAACTTTTCTTTTTTCCTTTCAGATTAAAAAAGGTATCCAGACAAAATGTTGTTTATAAACCAACAAACAAAGATGAGGTGTGAGGTGCATCACTTACTCCACTATCAGGAACTTTCGTTTTCTATTTTTACTGTAATCATGAAAGCTGTTGTAAAGGTGCTAAATTTTGGAAATTAAATACAAAAATAAGCAGAAAGCCACTCTGAATTTTTATCTTTAGATTTATTTTCAGCCAAATGAATAACCAGTAATGTACTTATAAATACATTGATGTCGACCGTAATTGCGATCTGTTTCATGTGTTAAATGTTTTGTTATACCTTGTGGTTTTAGCTTTTGGTGAAGCTTGAGTATATGTATTTATTTCATGGTGTTTGCATCTATTTTTTTTAGTTTAATAAAGAAAATGTTTTCTTTTATTTTCATGTTTACAGATTGTCTTGTATTTCAGTCCATTTTCAAGTTGTTACATATAAAATGAAAAATCTGAATGTTCTTCCTCTTTTGATGTTTTTTAACTGAGGTAAGTCAGGTGTTAAAACGGGTCGAACACTCGCTTCAACAAAGTATCATCCTCTCAGCTGCAATCAGATAAAATAAACCGTGGGGACAAAGTTCACATTCTTATATGGAGTGTCTGCCAAAGCCAAGCGGAAAACATGCAGATGCCAGCAATGCAGGATGTCTGTGTGATTAAGATGCATTTTAATTCAGACACCATTCATTCATTATCTCCCGCTTTATCCTCTATTAGGGTCGCGGGGGGGTTCCCCATGCCCATCCAGGGGAGAACGTCTTGGGCGCTGGGCAGATAGACCCAGGACAGGGCACCAATCCATCGCTGGGTACACACTCACTCACACAGACACACTCTATATGGGGCAATTTGGAGAATTCAATTGACTTGATCCATGTTTTTGGACTGTGGGAGGAAACTGGAGAACCCGGAGGAAACCCACGCAGACACGGTGAGAACATGGAAACTCCACCCAGATGGGGATTCGAACCAGGAATGAGAGGCGAACATGCTAACCACTAAGCCACCGTGCCGCCTCAGACACCTTTTTTACCATTAATATAACAAAGACCCCAAGCCACTTTAAGGTCAAGCACTGCAGCCCTTTTAACCCCTAAAGACCTGAATCTTTTCTAACACAAGAATGTGTAAATTAGTTTGTAGCAGTGAACTGAAAATTGAAAATGGTATTGGATAATACAACTTTAAGGGTTGTGTTTATATAACATTCATTATCAGTTTTTTGGTTTGTAGTTCTAGGGTCGTGGCCCTTATAGAGAATAAAAGTCTGCCAGACAGATATGACCCGGCTTGCGTAACATAAAAGTTGATGACATGAGTGTGTATCTTTAACATCTGTGTCAGGTGAACCCCCTGTCACATGATCTGAGATAACAACAAAGCCCAGTTGGACCAGTTCTTATCAGTTTGCTGTTAAATTGTTTTTAAAGAAGGAATCAAATATAAATCCAATTTCCAAAGTAAAGACATTTTGTATAATCATTTTTTTTAATCCTGCATATGTTCAACACGTTGCATATTGTTCATAGTCCGCAATTAAGAGAACTGCAATCGCCAAAAAAACAAAAGTATGTTAGATTGTATTTTATCATGAAATCAGCAGCGTGTACTGGTCTGGAGAAATCACTGTCAAGATACTGAAACCGAATAAGCAAAAGTTTAAGTTGAAATTTTTGTGAAATACTATGGATTTGCACAGCGACTAAACATTAATACTTCTAATTTGTGTGTTTTGTATTTTATGTCTATATTCATTGCTCATTAACATATATAAAACTTTAAAATCAAGCAGCACGGTGGTTTAGTGGTTAGCACGTTCGCCTCTCAGCAATAGAGATTCCCGGTTCGAATCCCCATCTGGGTGGAGTTTCCATGTTCTCCCCGTGTCCACGTGGGTTTCCTCCGGGTTCTCCAACAGTCCAAAAACATGGATCAAGTCAATTGAGTTCTCCAAATTTCCCCAAATAGTGTCTGTGTGAGTGTGTACCCAGTGATAGATTGGCGTCCTGTCCTGGGTGTATCTGCCCAGCGCCCGAGACGTTCTCCCCTGGATGGGCATGAGGAACCCCCCGCAACCCTAATAGAGGATAAAGTGGAAGATAATGGATGGATGGAAGGAAAATCAAGTTGGGTTTTCACTGTTAACGTTACAGTTTTAAGCTTAAAACCCCAAAAAGCAAGCTGAGGTAACGGTAGTTAAGATATGTGATGGTCAATGTATATATAAGCAATACATATATATATATTTACACACACACACACTGTATATAATAAATGAATTGGGTTAAGTGTAAAGCCACGTCATTGTATTACAGCTGGCACTAATCTGGTGTGTGATCCCACTGAGCAAAAAACTAAATGAAAGTGACAAGTGATGCAAATAACGGAAAAAAAGGGAGAAGCAGTTAACCAAACACTACATTTATAAAACTGTAACAGCTGTGTGACACGAAACAGAGCCAAGTTGCAATAATGTAAAGGGTCTGGCTGCATGATAAAATTACTTTTCTTCCTGGACATAATTATAAATATTGAGATAAATTACAGGCCTAAGTAGCTAAAGTACAACATTAGTGGCTAACGTTAATCCACTATTTAAACAATACCTGCACTGTGGTCCTGATCATTATAGAATATAGAGTGAAAAAGACTCCGAAACAAACAGCTTTACTGCAGTCTGTAATTGTAAAACTACGTTCTTTACGGAAAGTGGAACTGATGAAACAGGCGAGGACGTGTACGTGCGGACAGTGTATTTAGCATCGTACAGATTTCAAGATGTTCACTGCAGACATGTTCAATGATTTCCCTAAAAAAAAAAAAAAGTTAAAAATTACAAAAGAAAAAAAAAAAATGTATCCAAAGATTTTTGCAACTTTTATCCACTGCATTGTCTTCAGACTGAAATAATCCAATAATAGGGGTCAAGAGTCAAAGTTTGACTTTATTCAGAAATTGATTTCAAAGCAGCATAAAAACATTTCATGGTCATTATTCATCCAAATACACAGGTGAGCACCAGCTGGTATTAAAATTGGAGTAAAAGTGTATGTGGTGCTCTGAAAAAAGATGAACACAGTTCTTTAACACTTTCTTAACAATACAAATACAGAATGTGCAATATTGGTCTTGCACTACCAGCTGAGACAGAGACATGTCCCAAACTCTTGCCAGCAATCAGCTTTGAAAATCCTAAAGAAGGAAAATGCACCTAAAATAAAAAATACTAAACGAAACAGCTTTACTGTTTTAGGTTAAAACTGAGAGACACATTCGGGTATATTTCAGATGGAACGATTTGAATGAGTTGAATGATCTAGGTAGCATGGATAGTGTCGCCAAAAAGAAACCGCTGTGGATTACTACAGAAAAAGAGGTTGCCTTTTAAAATTAAACAGTGTCACCAAGTCTGCATGACGTACCACAACAGATGAGCAAACAAAGGAATGTACCATTACTACAACTGATTTAGGAACTCATACAGAACTGAAACCTGGGTTCACAATCAGGTCACGAAGGTTATGAAAATGGACCTTTTAAATGAACAGAGATCTGAGAACATAAGTATATAACTTATCACACGGATCTGCATTGCAATAAAACGGTGATGTTTTCAAAAGCGCAGCGACTAATACACAGTTCTGTGATATCTTGAGGGGAAATTTACAACATTCAGCAAGTTTAATCATCTACAGACAATTAAGTACCTTTTAAAATGAGTGTAAAAACTTTAGATGAAGACCATATCTAAAAGACCATATAAATAAACATTTTAAGGTGAAATTAAAGTGGCACTGCGAAGTGAAAGGTAAATAAACACCAAGGTAAATGTTCACCAAAAGACAAATACAATCTCACTCCGAAAAAATTTTGCAACTATAATAAATCCAATGTAGGTGGCACGATGGTTTAGTGGTTAGCATGTTCTCCTCTCAGCATGCACTAGGGATTCCCGGTTCGAATCCCCATCTGGGTGGAGTTTCCATGTTCTCCCCATGTCTGCATGGGTTTCCTCCAGGTTCTCCGGTTTCCTCCCACAGTCCAAAAACATGGATCAAGTCAATTGAGTTCTCCAAATTGCCCCATATAGTGTGTGTATGCGTGCGTGTCTGTGTGGGTGTGTGCCCAGCGATAGGTTGGCACCCTGCCCTGGGTGTATCTGCCCAGCGCCCGAAACGTTCTGCACTGGATGGGTATGGAGAACCCACCCACACGACCCTAATAGAGCATAAAGCAGAAGATAATGAATGAATGAATGAATGAATGAATGAACACATCCAATGTTCAGAATTACACCTCAAAATACGGAGAGAACATACAAACTCAACACAGAAAGTGGGCCACCCTCTCTGCAAATCAATTACACTTTTTGGTGTGAGGCAACACACTGCAGTCTACGTTCATACGACATTATAATACAACACCCATCCTGTTTTTTTAATTATTGTAAATTGTTGCTAAAGCATTACATAATTAGATTTTAAAATAAGAGAATTAAAGCTTTTGTGCTCATTAAGGAACTTTTTCTTATAATAAGCTTTAAGCAAATCGATCAAACCCATATTTTTTTTACATGCTACAGTTATTTTAGCATCCACAGATGTTAAGTAATAACAGTCCTTTACGTAATTTCATCTCTGATAGATATGGCCTTCACAGAAGTTTTATTTTATCCAGTTTAATTACAACTGGATTGTTTGATTATGAAAATAAACAGTGCTGTGCTGAGTGCTGATTTAGAACCCAAAGCTTCAGCTACAATTGTTTTAACTAATATTTAAAGAAAACCCAAAGAACAGTGTGCTGGTTGAATACAATATGGATCTTAACAAGGTTTTATAAATGAAACTATGAAAAAATGTGATCACACAATGCAGCACCACAGTTTGAAGTTGTAAGTCTGAGCATAAAGTGCCAAAGGAACATCAAAATATTGCTTGGTGTCCAAATGAACACATCTGCACCCAGTTTAATCCAGTCTCGGAGATACTGTAAACCCAAAACAGTCTGTAAAATAGAAATCATTAGAAAGTGGTGATTATATACGGCTAAGCTGTGATCCTCACATACAGTGCAGAGCACCTTTCAATCCCAATGGACACATTAAAACCATAATTATGCATAATTAAAGTGCACATACAGTATATACAGTGGATGTTTCAATATTTCTGTAAGTGAACCATATTTTTATTTAGATTAAATGATCCCATATTTTGGAAATAAATCAGGCTCTTGACTTAACTGACATTAGTAAGCACTGATTACGTAAAATGGAACCATTAATGAATCATAGGTCTGCTGTAATGTTGCGTGGAGTGTAAATTAGGGGACATAGCAGGAGCTGAAAACCAAAAAGCAACCAATTGCTCAACTCAGCCCTCATCTAATTACACAATCAGAAACATTAAAATCACATGTCCAATCAAATCAGATGACCTGAAGCAAGACTGTTATTCCGCATGTAGACCAAGTTCTAATACAAGAAATATAAGGGCGATTTGGTCTCAGTTGTAGCCAATTGATGCTTTTCCATATTAATCATTTAAATAAATAAAATGATAAGAAAAGCGGGCGGCACGCGGCTTAGTGTTTAGCATGTGCTCCTCTCAGGGCTAGGGATTCCCAGTTTAAATCCAAATCTGGGTGGAGTTTCCATGTTCTCCCCGTGTCCGCATGGGTTTCCTCCGGGTTCCTCCCACAGTCCAAAAACATGGATCAAGGTTAATTGAATTCTCTAAATTGCCCCATATAGAGTGTGTTTGTGTGAGTGAGTGTGTGCCCAGCAATAGATTGGCGTCCTGTCCTGGGTGTATCTGCCCAGCGCCTGAAATGTTCTCCCCTGTATGGGCATGGGGAAATCCCCCCGCAAGCCTAATAGAGGATAAAGCGGAAGATAATGGATGGATAAGAAAAGCAACTGTAAAGTACAATGGGAACCAGACATTTTTCAAATCTATCATAACTAATGAGCCATAAGTCACCCCACGTCCTTCAGACATTTTCATGTGTCAGCATATATTATTATACACAAAGGGATGTTTTACTATCTGAAGAAAAGACAGAAATCCAGACACTACAAGAAAACCCTACATACACAATCTTAATATGATGATCTGTGATCTTCTATTTAGTTCAATTTAATTTCAGATGATTCAGGGGGGGGGGGGGGGGGGGGGGGGGGGGGGGGGGGGGGGGGGGGGGGGGGGGGGGGGGGGGGGGGGGGGGGGGGGGGGGGGGGGGGGGGGGGGGGGGGGGGCCAAGATTTAAAAAAAAAAAAAAAAAAAAAAAAAAAAACTTCTGTCAGTCATTGCTAAATGTGATCACTTCAGCAAAAGAGAACCCCAATTTAATTAGAAAGCAACAATAAATGTGATTCCTTGACAATGATTAAAAAACACTAATACACTTCACAGATAGAAAACATTTTGGGTCGTACACAAAGCTTCCAACTTTAGGGTATTCTAAACATCTTTAAATAGATGATAGAAACTCCCCATGTATTAAATCCATTTTCATAACAGGGACCGTTTCACAGCACAAATTATTCCCACAATAGTACTTATCCACTTGTGTATGTGATATGGCATGATACAGTCCCCACCCATTCAATCTGTATTGTTTGCTTTAACAGACTTAACTTCTACCTTTCTATTATTCCATCAGGATTTAAAGCATATTTATTTCAAGTACATTATTTTTTTATACATTGGACGCAAGGAAAAGTTGCTAAACTCTACATGTGTAATCTGCATGTGACTTATAAGACTACTCAACACATACACATCCCGTTGAAAGCAAGCGTGTAGGTCTGCAGCTTTTAACACATGAACAGAGCTGCATGGTTGTTCTTCTTATTGAATCTGAAATTAAGTGTTTACATTCAACAGCTGTCACACCTACAGTGAGAATATAAAATACAATCAACCCTGTACATTTAACAACCATTTTTGTTACAACTAAAAGTGGTTATTGTAAAGCAAGTCTTTTGGGGGGGGCATGTGGGGAATGACTGTGGACTGTACCATGCCGTGTCACACTGCAGATGGAAAGGCACTTTAGAGCCGACACAGTGTGTTACAAGTCATCTACCACCTTTGAATAAAAAGTGCCCTGTTAAGGTTTAGTTTAATATATACATTACACTTAAAATGTTTTAAATCCTGCTGAAAGAAATTCAATACTAATTGGAAATGACTACGGAGCTGAAGCAAAACAATCAGAGATAATCACCTGTTCATGGTGATCACAGCAACTGAATGAAAGCAGATTCTTAAGTGTGTAAAGAAGTCAAGCTATTTACACTGAGTGTGATCTGAGAGTCCTGGAAACCTGGTACGCAGCACTGTTGGTGGGTAGGGCTCAAGATGGAACCCAGGCTTCAGCACAGATGGCTGCTGCTACTGCTGTTGCTTCGGCTGTTCGGTTACTCCAAGCAGCAAATGCCGCATTTGAACAAATTGGCTGAAGCTCAATGTGAGGAGAGGATTTGACAGCCTTATGAAGTCTCCACCTCAGTTCTCTTATCTGCAAATACGAATCAGATCACTACATTCAATATCAACCATGTGATTATGATCAATTACATTTAAACTGCAAAGATATCTGTAAAAGAACTATGAAAGTTGGATCTCTTAGGGCTACACAGCAAATGTGTGCTTAACATTCACGATTAAATTTAATGGAAAAAACAAATAGAATGAAGAGGATTGGACACTCCAGGTTATTGACCTCGCATACTGAACAAAAATGATCATCAAACAGGCATCCGGCACCAAGCTTCCAAAATAAAAATTAAATAATAAAATGAAAGCTATGGCGGCACAGTGGCTTAGTGGTTAGCATGTTCTCCTCTCAGGGATTCCCGGTTCGAATCCCCATCTGGGTGGAGTTTCCATGTTCTCCCCGTGTCTGTGTGGGTTTCCTCCGGGTTCTACGGTTTCCTTCCACAGTCCAAAAACATGGATCAAGTCAATTGAATTCTCCAAATTGCCCCATATAGAGTGTGTATGCGTGCATGTCTGTGTTTGTGTGTGCCCAGCGATAGACTGGTGCCCTGTCCTGGGTGTATCTGCCCAGCGCCCGAAATGTTATCCCCTGAATGGGCATGGGGAACCCACCCTAATATAGAATAAAGCGGAAGATAATAGATGAATGAAAATTAAAGCTTTTAGTGGTTAGCATGTTCGCCTCTCAGCGCTGGAGATACAGGTTTGAATCCTGATCTGGGTGGAGTTAACATGTTCTCCTCGTGTCTGTGTGGGTTTCCGTCTGGTTCTCTGGTTTCCTCCAACAGTCCAAATATATGGGTTTATGGTGAATTGACTGCTCCAACATTGACCCTATGTAGTGTGACCTGACCTGGGTGTATCTGCCTAAAACCCAAAATGTTCTCTCTTTTATGGGCATGTGAAACCCTCCATGATCCTAAGTAGATAATGGATAATGGTTCGATGGATGTACTACAGATTCATCAGGACAGTTAGCTCAACAACCAAAACACTACACATATTATGTGCATATTTATTTGTATGTTGCCGCAACTCTTCGTGTCCTTGACTGTACAGTATGTACAAGACAAAAAAAAGTTTCCTTTAAAATAGCTTGACTATGTAACTATAGCTACTACTACTAACTACTATAACTACTAGCATGACTATGTAATTATAATGACAGTTGATGGATATTTTTGTGTTCGTATTGCAAAATATGATAACTGTTAAAGTCCATTTCATTAATGTAACTGACATGTGACTGTGACTGATTTTTGTAATTATGAACAAAAAAATGAGTGTGTATGGTTCTCACGGGTGAAGAGCTGAGAGAGATTGTGCAGCGATCCTCCTGATGAGAAGAACGCCCACACAGCCATCAGAACAGTGACGATGTACACCGGCGGCAAAGTGCCTTCATACAGTGGGTTCAGTAAAGACTGTTGATGTTTGAGACAGACAGATAACAAAAGCAAAATAAGAGAACATGTGAGAGCAAGAGAGAGAAAGATGTAATAAAGCATATAATAAAGCTGAAGAAGTCATTTCACATTCCTCTCATTTCAGTTGGAAGTGTTGGCTCTAAAAAAAATGGACTAGGGCAAAATGGCACTTCCCTAGAACTGTTTAGTTTAGTTTAGAAGTTTAATCCAGACTCAGAGAAAAAACAGACATCATCTCAACACCAGACTTTACTTCAACAACAATGTGGTTCAGTTAGCGATTATTTATACAACGTTTACCAGTTAATGACGAGACATTAATAACCAGTGTTTTAGAGTTCAGTGTGTGTGTGTGTGTGGGGGGGGGTCTTTATAACATCTTACTTTGCACTGTGCCTAAATCTAAGGCTTGTTTACAGCCGTTTGTCCATGAAGTCCCCGCAGCACAGTTCCTAAACTAATGTCAGTTTAAAGGGCAGTTGACATTCAATCGAGTGATACAGCAAAGAACCAGCTAATTTTACACACATCCTGTAACAGTCAGCCCCAGGGTTTACGTTCCACATGTAAGCGCAGAGCCATTCAAGACGCAGCTCTTTTGAAAATAATAGCTCTTTTCAGTCAGTGGGAACCAAGAAGGTAAAATATACTCATCACAACAATTCTCCATCAACTTCCCTGATTACCCACCCCAGTGCACATTCCCATCCCACATACATATAAATACATATTAAAAATGGCCTGGCTCCTGTCTGTCTATCACAACTTCTGCATCCACATACCCTAATCAAACACTCCTCTGATTCTGGTGATCCTGAAATATTAATTTGTCACTGTTGGTGGCAGATCATACAGTGTAATAGCAACATATCTGTGGAATGCCCCATCTCAAAATACATCTTCATTCTCCTCCTACAGGATTAAAGTCTAAACCCATCTTTATTCCCATTACTTTCACCCTCCCCCTTAGTCATGAAGTCTATTTTTTCCGCCTTTTCTTAGATCATGTGTGTAAAGCGTTCTTGGATATAAAAAATTTGCTATATAAGCCCAACTTATTATTATTATTATTATTATTATTATTATAACAACTCAAACAGTGTTGTGGAAAATAAGCTTCCCGTAACAACGTCAATGTTAAAGTAAACAAAAGTCAACCATCTCCTCTGCCAAGGTTGACAATGAGGACGGCATAACTGCGTTGACTGCTATACACGTGTCAGCAGAAGCACAGCACAACTTGATCAGAACACTAAATCAGGTGTGTGTCTTTGAAACTATTTAAAAGTGAATTTAAAATGATAAATCTGCAGTAATAAGTCACACAGGAAAACATTGTCTTCTTGCGCCTGTAATTCTGATCAGGGTAGACACTACTCCTTGGTGCCTCCGTTATCTACATGTATATCCTTATCATTTAAACCCCAAACACACACCAGTTTTGTACCTTTTCCAACAACTACGAGGTCACATACGCCAGTGAAGCAGAAAAGGAATTTGAGTTTTGGGAAAAGATCCTCTTTAAGATGTACCGTGTAAACATCTGATAGTATAGACGAGGGGGTTGTGTTAACCCAACTTAAATAAAGCACATATACAATAAAGAACATATAAAAACATGATTATGCTGGGAAACATCAAGAAGGAACACAGCAACTTTCATCTGACAAATCTAATGTTAAAAACGATTGAATAAATTACCAAGTTTCCAAACATTTAAGCAGCTGTTTTACAAATGTATTTAAGGACAGAAATGAGAATTCGTATATTGAAAATATTACAAGATTCATTTATTCATCTATTATCTTCCGCTTTATCCTCTATTAGGGTCACAGTGGAGTTCCCCATGCCCATCCAGGGAAGGAAGTCTCTGGCGCTGGGCAGATAAACCCAGGACAGGTCGCCAATCCATCGCTGGGCACACACTCACTCACACAGACACACTCTATATGGGCCAATTTTGAGAATTCTATTGACTTTATCCATGTTTTTGGACTGTGGGAGGAAACCGGAGAACCCGGAGGAAACCCACACAGACACGGGGAGAACATGTAAGCTCCACCCAGACGGGGATTCGAACCGGGAATCCCTAGCGCTGAGAGGCGAACGTGCTAACCACTAAGCCGCCCTTTATATTACAAGATACTTAATTTAATTTAATTAATTGAATTTAATTCATGTATTTGCTGCAAGCTTTGATGACAATTTAAACAGTTAGACTTTTGTGAATTTTACTTGAAGAAATGAACAGAGTGTGTTAATTTCAACGGCTTGACACTGACGGGTTTCTAAAACAAATCTACATGCAGGTTGAACAAGGTCTCCCTCATGTGGCTACGGTTTATTCTGCTGCCAGGAAAATGTCAAAGCTCCACAGCATTCACTTACAAGACATTACACAAACATGTAAAGAAAAGATATTATTTAAACATGACTAGAGAAATACACTACTGACTTACTTAATTCAGGTGTTTTATTCAGTCCCATTACGTACGTTTCCCAAAACATTTGTCAGTTTTATGTAGATATAAGGTTACGATTAACACTTTTTTAAAATAGAAATGTGATACTTTGAAAACTGCATGGATACGTAACTCCAACTCGGTCACTTTGCCCCTAGAAAGTTGTTTATTAACAGCAACAAAACATGTGATTCTGTTCGCTTGACTAGCACAGAAATGAGACATGTGACAGTAGGGTTGCTTACCAAGCTGGAAACCAACAGATGAAGACACACCACAATGACGATGACCCACCAACGGCTCTTCTCACAGCCCTCGAAGAACACTACACCCCAGAACGTGTGCAGCAGTGTAATAGCCAGAGTCATCAGAGCTGCAGGAGAAAGTCCACATCTGTGTATTAATGACTCCAGAACTGTTATCTTACAGAAGAATCTAACAATGAAAGTGGAATAGACTAATTTCATCTGTACATAAAAAAAGTCATAAATATATAAAAACGGCTTTGACAGTCATGCCACAATTTCTCTTCCATACATAGAAGGCATAAAGCATAAAAGACATTGCTTACTTTTTATAATATATAACTAATACATAACTAATAACTAATTTAACTTATTTCAAGTTTCAGTCTTGAATGTACACAACATCTTTTTACAGGTTCAACACTTTCGTCTATCCATTATCTTCCGCTTTATCCTCTACTAGGGTCGTGGGGGGGTCCCCATGCCCATCCAGGGGAGAACATTTTGGGCGCTGGGCAGAACAGGACGGCAATCTATCACTGGGCACACACTCACTCACACAGACACACTCTATATGGGGCAATTTGGAGAACGCAATTGACCTTGATCCATGTTTTTGGACTGTGGGAGGAAGCCGGAGAACCCGGAGGAAACCCACGCGGACACAGGGAGAACATGAAACTCCATCCAGATTGGGATTCGAACCGGGAATCTCTAGCGCTGAGAGGAGAACGTGCTAACCACAGGTTCAACACATTCACTTCTTAAATCCATATAAAAAAAATGTTGTTCTGATGTTAAACAATGCTTTAATGATAACAAGCTGCCACATAGAAATAAAAATATTTTATAAAACTGGACCATCAGTATAACCGATACCCTCTGATTCAGATACTTATTAACTAATGTCAAGCTAACTTTTTAAAAACTGCTTGTGAAGATAGACAAACCTATAAAAGAATCCAAGTGAAAACTGACCTGAGGTGATGAAATAGTACTGTGAGTCTCCAAAGAGTCCCACAGTACCCGGGCCCAAAGAGTCAGACAGGATGTTGATCATGGAAAAGGCGCCGCTTATGATCCCAAAGCCAAGTCCTGCCACTGTTCACATATCCCACATACACAGTTTAATAAAAAAATTACACTTTTGAAACAACACTGAGGAATACATGATTACATTTAATGGTCAGTCAGAGAGAGAATGAACATTTTACATGCAGAATAGTTACAGGCTAGACTACAAGAAAGCAAATCCTACCATAAGCCATTTGCCGAACAGAAATAGGTGACGACTCCTCATCACTGATGGCTGCCAGGCCTTCATTGGCTTTCCTAATCAAGAAACAATAGACGAGACATGACCACTTGATTTGATTTACACTTCTCCTAATCTTTACCACCTCGTATGTTCACCTGGTGAAATCATGCACGTCTACAGCAATGTTTTGACTGTAAGCTTTAAAAATGTTCAATGAAAAGTTACCCATCATATTAAATTTTTTTACGATTAGTGAGATCACATTAAAAAGGGATCTGAGTCAATATCGCAACACTATCTCTCTTTATTCCTTAGATTTTAAGCTTTTTGGCTCAGGCCATTTTTTTAATGTTTAGGTCAGATGACTGGGGTGGTCATGGCAAAACTTTGGTTCTGTGCACAGTGATGGAGTTTAAATTAAGAGCATTTCTGTAAGTAGAACATTAGGCTATTATTAATGGAGATCAATGACCTGCTCTCATACATTATTAAAGCATTTTCTTGTCTTAATTTTAGATATATAAACCTGTTTTACTAAACTATATTTAGGGTATTAAACCAAAGGGCCAATTAGTCTTACATCACCATCGAATTAACATTTTTTAAATAGGATAAGTGACTAATGAGATCCATCAAGCAAATCCCCATTTAGTTTAAATGATATTAAACTGGATCTATGCCATCAATAATGGTTATAGAGTTGTGTCATCTAGTTGTGAACAACCTTTGGCACCTCCATAAACTTATCATCATATTAATTCTCCTCCCCAGTTGCTTACTGATAAAAACATAACAACCAAGTACAATAAAGGAACTGAAACTGTAAGAGACCTTGCTGGTGAAATGCATTTGACCATTGTTCTGTTTGTGATAGCAGTGCATCAGAAAATAGACAGTATAAACTAAACAATACAATGTGTGAGAGCAACATTAAAAAGTATCCTTACCTTAACAGCCTGTAGTATGCGAATCGAAACACTTCCTGAATAAGGACAGAGAATATAACTCCGAATATGAGCAGACCTTTCTGAACCTTGCCATCATCTGTACTGCTGGCCTTCATGGCAATAAACCACACCAGAGAGGACAGGAGGAGTGACAGGAGCCAGAAAAAAGCACTAAAAAAAGAGCAGAATTTTGTAATTTAAACTTTTATATACATGTTTCATATTATTTCAGTTTATTTTCAATATAATAATAATTATTGGGACACAAAGGCTCACATACACACTCTATATGGGGCAATTTTGAGAACTCAATACTATTATTTGCATAACACACCAGTCAGAAGTTTGGACACACCCCCTTTTTGTCTCATTATTGTCCATGTTATCAGTTCCACTTAAAGAAGGACTTTGTAGTTTTACAATTTCAGTGTGATTGTTGATTGAGTGTGATTATTGATCTGAGTGTGATTATTGATCTGAGTGTGATTATTGCTCCGAGTGTGATTATTGATTGAGTGTGATTATTGATTGAGTGTGATTATTGAGTGTGATTATTGATTGAGTGTGATTATTGAGTGTGATTATTGATTGAGTGTGATTATTGATTGAGTGTGATCATTGATTGTGATTATTGATTGTGATTATTGAGTGTGATTATTGCTCTGAGTGTGATTATTGATTGAATGTGATTATTGCTCTGAGTGTGATTATTGATCCAAGTGTGATTATTGCTCCGAGTGTGATTATTGATTGAGTGTGATTATTGATCTGAGTGTGATTATTGATCTGAGTGTGATTATTGCTCCGAGTGTGATTATTGATTGAGTGTG